>VDFB02243819.1:0-21193 GCA_007258455.2 Sequoia sempervirens | reverse complement strand
GAACCCAAAGGAATCAAAGGTGAATCCAAAACCATCCAAAGACTCCAAATCCTATGCAAGCATGACTCATCCTATAAATTATAGACAATGATCATGAACCCATGTGAACGAGGAAAGTTGACTCACTCTCTTGATACCACAAAGTGCACTTATGCATCTAGAAATAATATTATGCTCTTGAGAGTTATAATTTCTACTTTTTTTTTGTAATTTAAATGACCTCTCAAGTGCTACATAATGTGAAGTATTAACATGTGAACGCAAAATAATTTTTTTGAAGAATCTATATCTAATAAAAGTGAACTTTTCAAGATCATGGGTGGAATAGAAATGAACTAAGAAAACACAAAACAGTTAGGGATCCACTCAATCACTCAAAGGAAAAGCTTAACGTTTCTTCAAGAATATGAAATTCTCTACTAACAACATGAACCATGAGAAGGTATAAGTTTTCTCACACCATTAGCCTACATTATAATAAGTCAATAACATGATCAAATTAATTTCCTAGATTAAGAAGTACATAGCAACCCAAAAATTAAATAAATTAAAATGTACAAAACAATAATCAAATAATGTTGATTGTTAGTGTAGGAAAAATAAATACCATGATTAATTATATGTATTTTTCAATTTTCAATGATCATATATTATTCCTCATAAATACAAGGAGATCATAGGATATTTTCATGAACATAAATATGAATATTTCTTGGTCATCTCTTTCTTGCTGAAAAAAATTTGTGGTACTAAACATATAGTGTAACATCCCTAAAATTTTACAATGGGTGAGTTGTTCTTTCTAGGCTTGCTCCTAACAGCCTATTAGGACAAAGAACCAATTTGAAAAGTAGGTGAGTACCTAAGAAATTTTAGAGGATGTATCAAAATCATACTAATACAAAATGTATCAAATATTTGTGAACAAAGCCATTTAAAAATAAATGAATCCTTTTTAAGTGGTGAGAAGATTCATGGAACAAATGACCTCCTTGGGTCACTCATCAACTACTTTTTAATATTGTATATAAATGAGATACATTTGTTAAGTGATACATGGAAGGAGAAATTAAATATTATGAAAAAAATATTACAAACGTTAAGTTTAAAAGCATAAAAAAATAGCAAGTGAACTTGAAATATGAATTTACATCATAATCTTGTATTTGGCAACAAGGGAGGATAGACTTAGGAGGACCACCTAAAATTCAGTATTTCTAAAGTATGGATACTTAATCATAAGTATAAAACTGTAAAATAATATGCATACATACGTATATGTATGTATGTTGCTTGAGAATCCCAAATCAAATAATCTTTTAATAAAAATAGAGGATAAAGGGTATCATGAATACTTAAAATTTTCAAAAATAATTCATATCTAAATATGTTTTCCATTAAAATATTATTGCATTGTTTTTTGAAGAAATGATGATTTCAAATGGATAATTGTCCCACAATATTATTGACATGTGTAAGTTTCACCTATTAACTTTAGGCTCATATAGTTGGACTATCATTTGTGTTAGGCCACAAGCATGATCTAACTCAAGACTTCTCTCTCATTGTTAGGGTTTACAATGGTTCATGACTTCCATCTTACTCTCATGAGCCTTCTACACTTGAGGTTTTAAAAGTAATGGCTTACAACTTCCATATTGCTATGACAAACCATTCATACTTGGTGTTTACTTAAAAGAGTTTTGTTACTAACATTTAACTCAATAAGTAGATTTTATTTTCTTCAGATTCCATGCTAAGAATTGCACAGTTCATACTTACCTTTCATTTATATAAGGCATGCCAAATATCTTTAGTACTTTATATTCAAGGAATAATAAATTTGTGATTTTTATCTACCTCATAGAGGCTTGCATACTTGAGATTTATAAGAACACATGATTTTTTCCATAGGATTCTACAATTAATCTCATGAATTTATTTTTTGTACTTAGGTAAGGTGAATTATTGGTACTTGAGAAGTTAAATATAAGAATTATGACTCCCATCCACTTTATAAATCTTTTTAAAATAAAGCTTTTCCAAGAGCCTTTTATGGCTTTCATGTACTTTTGTAAGGTGAATCATAATCTTAAAGTACTTTACATCTTAAAAATAAGAATTATGACTTCCAACTTAAGAAACCTACATAATTAAACTTTACAAAACAAAACCATAACTTCTATCCATAAAAAATTACCAATTAAATATTGTAACATTTATAATGGATCATAAATTTAACTAAAAATGTTAGACATAAATAAATAAATACTTTCTCATCAATAGTAAAATTTGAGTGTAGAAAATGGACAAAAGAACAAAATCCTACCAATAAAAAATGGATACACCCAGGGAAAGCACAACATAAATGTGCAAGGAAAATTTCCAAATGGACATAAAACCACTCAACTAAACTCTCAATTAAAAGGACCATGAAGATAATATGACAAAGATATTATTTCTTCAATAAGGCCATTCAAGGAATTCAAAGATCAGGTGGGAAAGAGACTTCAAAAATAATGGATTAATAAATCCTTCACAAATTCACAAGGATGTAAACAAAATTCAACATACTTGGATATTAGATGAAGAAAGCTACTACACCAAGTTTATGAACGCATTTAAATGAATCTAATTTTGTACAAATCCAGCAACAATGACATTCCATAAGACCATGTTTCTTCTAAGGTCTATCAAATAGATGGTTTTTAAAACAAATCAAGTGACATGATGGATTTTAATACTTTCCATATATGTTTTTTCTTGCATGACCCCCGCAACAATCATAAGTGAATGGAAAATATATCCCTTGTATCCCAAACAATGTGTTGAAGAAAGATGGAGAGGTAAGTATAATCTATATAAAGCTCAAGATGATATTTCATTCCTTGTCAATGACTAACAACAACTAGTAGGGAAGGACAAGAATAAGAATTTTGGGAAAGCACAAGTTGTGTTTCCTTCAAAGTTTGGCAGAAATTGGATTGTGAGTTTTGTAGGATGACGTACTGAATTTGGAGAATTTGAAGATAGATAAATGAAATAGGTAGACCATCTAAGTAATCTCCCATTGTATATATATATATGGTGTAGTTGGTCACAAAGCATAAATAAGAAACTCTAGTTTGACAATATACGAGGAACCCTTTGAGATTTCCATTTGCTGCTGAAAAAGTATTGCTCTAAATTTCCCATAACCCTAAAGAAGTGTCACCTTGTGAGAATATGGTTTTATAGTGGCAATTATAGTGGACAAAAATATTTTTTGTATTATGGGCATGGATAGAAAAAGAATGGAGGGAAAAAATATAACATGTATGGAAATGATAATGTCATGCTAGGTAAGAGTTGAGTAAGGCAATGTAAGCTATAAAATTGATTAGGTATAAGAAGTATAGTTCATCTTTGAGAAAGGCAATGGAAGCTGTAAAATTGACTAGGCATAAGAAGAATGAGCCATCTTTGAGGGGATGCATCTTTATGGGAACATTTATTCAACTTTGTATATACTCATTCTTTTCATTTTTAATTTCATCTCATCATTTATATTTATGACAATTGATAGATTATATACTTTCTATTTCTCAATGCTTCTTATTTACTTGGAAGTTATTTAGACTAGAATTTTGAACGTAGGATAATTTTCCATTGCAAATAGAATATTTAGTAATAAATTGAAGACCACAGGTTTAGTAATAAGTGTTGTTCCAAATTCATCAAAATTTGATTGTTGTTGTGCAATGTACAATGAATATTTAGTAGGCTTTAATTAATTTTTATAGAAGTTTGAACCCTAAAAATTTCTATTGATTGTTTTCATGTAATGTTCAAACTTATATAAGGTTATAATGCTTACACTTAACAATTGTATAAGGGTATAAGAAGCATGAACTATCGTTTAATTAAGATTTGCAAGTTTTGGTGGTGAAATGGTGTGTATTTTTCAATGTCCAACATAGCATTCTATAAGTTGAGTTTGAAATGTAATAGGTATGAGATAAATATTTATTGCGTATGGAAATCTATTTGAGCATTAATATAGTAGAGAATCACATTCACTATTTATTTAGAAATTAGGAATGTAATATGTATGATGCAACTTATGAAATAAAAAATGTTTATAAATATCATGGAATATTTTATATTGTTTATATAGAATTCTTGTAATGCATTTATTCCATAGAAAATCAAGATTCTTGAAGATTTTGATTTTCTTATAAAAATATATGAAGTCTATCATAAAAAAAATATTCTTTAATTAATTATATTATGAAATATAATACACAAAAAAGACATCATACATTACCAAATTGATTATATGCACTCAAAATTCTCTAGAATGAAATACAACCTTGTTGGAAGGAATCATTCTTAAATATTGTCATATAACTACCTATGTAGGTGAAAAATTGTTCCAAGATTTCTCAAATGAATTTGCACTTTTCACAAATCTTAAAAAATATTTTTGTTAACTTATTCCAAATATGATGATACAATAAATTTAGGAAAAAAAGTAAATGAATTGAATACATAGTAAATGATGAGCACAACCTAATTGGATCTAATAACATGTTAGAATTTAGGAACTTATGATAATAATCATTATAAATAATATGAGAATTATATAAAAATAGATAACACATTACAATGCATATATATGGGAAAGGACTATTATGGGAAGAACATATCCCATTATCTTCCACACTAAAATTTTTAATAGATCTCTCATTGACAACCTTGCTACTCATATTGGTCATGCAGTACCCTACTTCTTTTTACTGCCACTTACTATCAAATGCCTTCATAATTTCTTCTATGACTATTTGTTGGAGATTGTTGCACTATGTCGTCATTAGTGTTTCTATTGATGTCAACCTCTAGTGTGGCCATGTTGAGAAGGATTTATGGTGTTGAGTAGGTGTTTTTGATGCAACTAGCTCACTTGGTTTCCAAGTGCTTTTGAGAAAAATTGAATAGAGAGTGCACAAGGTGACAAAGTTGTTTTCTACATTGTGCTCAGCATTTCTTCGTGGTTGAAGATGTTCTTGTGCAGTTTGGATGAGATGATTAGAGATGTTCAAAGGTGTTATATCCAGAGTTTTAGGTTTTGGATCGTGCAACAGTGGAAGATGTGTTTGATAGTGTGTTGCCTATGAAGAAGGTTGTCTGGGAGAAATGGAATTGCTCCACATTTATCCATGTTGAGGTTTCTTGTCTTGCATATTTAGGAACATGCTAATATTGTCTATATCTACCTTCCACTAGATTTTTTGGTGTTTAGCTTTTCTACAAGGTTGGTTAGTGAGTTGTATGCCTATGGTAGTGTGGCTAGTTGTGCAGGATGACAATATTCTCAGTTGCATGTGGTTGTGACAATATTGTTGAATATATTTTGATGATGTTGGAAATTTCCAAAAAAAATTGTGTTCTTGTCTTGTGGTCTATAGGATGTTTCCAGACTCAGTGAAGAGTGAATTGATTGTTTGATAGTGTTAATGCAGGTTTCACCAACCTAGCATATTAACGTTGATTGCAGAGATGGTTTGTTATATATGGAAGCATGGTATAGCATGTCAGTGTAGATTTGGGTCTTGGTTAACTCTTGGTGTGGTCCACCTTCACTTATTTCCACTACAAAAGTGTTTGGTGTCAACCTATTTGGTGGTTGCATGTTTGAGGTGTATACATTCCATTGAGGTCGACCTAGAGAAGTTGTTTAAGGTCAAAGAGGATATATATAAGGTCAATTGTTGGAGAAGTGAGTGGTGAGTTGTATGATGTGAAGGATGATGCAAATATAATCAAGTGTTGTGATCTGAGTGTGATCTTATTAAACTCCTAAGGCTACCAAAAGTAGTGAGTAGAAAGTGTCTATTTTTTTAGTGTACCTGAAGTTGTTGGAGGCAGTGATCTGAAGGTTGCAGATGGTGTAGAGTTGTTTTGGTGGATCTTCCTATTGCTTAGAGGTGGTGAACCTACTTGTAATAATCTTCTATTTTGTTATATTCCAGATAGTGTGTCCTTTGAGCAGTGAGCCCTTGGTAGTGAGCCATTATTTTCTTGTAGGTAGTGAGCCCTTCTGATAGTGAGCCTTTTTGCAATCGATGTTGGTATTCATATATCTAAGTTAATCCTCACTGTGATTTTTCCCTGATTAGGGTTTTCCATGTAAATTTGGTGTTCTATGGTGTATGATTGTGATTTTTTTTATGTTTCATTATTTTACATTCATGTTGATGCATAGTAAGGTTTTGAAGGTTAATGAGGGTTTGAATGTTTTAATGTACAATTGATTCACCCCCCTCTCAGTTTTTCTATGTGTCTAGCAATTGGTATTAGATCCAGGTTCCTTGGAAGAAGATTAACCACTTGAGGTAGATTTAGATGATGCACAAGAATGGTGTCAAGGCCCCTATGTTCGATGGAACAAATTATTCTTTCTGGAAAGCCATGGTGGAAAATTTTCTTGTATCATTAGGGTTTGGTGTCTGGAAATTAATTGAAAATGGGTACACTATGCCTACTACTCCAACAAATGATGATGAGATCAAGGATTATGAGAATAATGGAAAAGAAAGGAATTCTATCTTGAGTTGGCTCTCTAATTCGAAACTTGTGAAGGTGATAAGCCTAAAAAATGTTAAAGAGATTTGAAAAAAATTGTCAATCATTTATGAAGGAGATGATAAGGTCAAGCAAAGCAAAGATGTAGAACTTCAAAGCCAAATTTGAAACCCTAAGTGTTGAGGTGCCAAATTGACCCACTACATGCAGGTAAGATAAAAGTGAAAGTATCTCACCTCTCCTGAAAGAGACAATCAGTAATCAAACTAATCACCTCCCAAGGTCTTTGATGTTGGTTCACAATGTTGCTATTTCATGAAGTGGTCAATATGGCTGTAATGTTGAAGGGGCCTGCTAGTTTTGAGCTTCTGGATCTTGTTACAAGATCAAACATCTATCTAAACCTACTTTAACCAGGGGTTTTAAAGAAATAGAAAAAGATATATTAAGGTTTTCAAACTGAAAAGAATGTTGATTCATTCAACTAATCAAACTTGTTACCTTCCAAGGAGTTCCTAAACTAGAACTGCAGAATAAAATTAACTTGTAATTGATACAAAGTTTCATTCATACACAGTGCAAAATTTAATAGTAGATTGAAAATCATCATTCAAACAAAACATAAGATAAAATTTCATTCCTTGAAAGCTTTTCAAATCAAATGACTAACCCAAAATGAATACCATTCTAGAGCATAATATAAAGTGGGTTTAAATCTGGTTGCTCCTACTGTTAATGAAATAGATAAGCAACATTTACGAATCTGGAAAGATCACCAATGTACAGAAACCCATGTCTTTAAACTATCTCCATCTATTCTAAGAAAATCAAGAAGATACATCACCTCCTCTTCCTGCTGAACTATAAAAAAATGTCTAACTTCCTTCAAAACCCTAACTCACTTTTCTACATCCCATCCCTTACCTTCTGAATCCTTCTTAACTAACTTTTATAAGTACTCTCTAACCTCTCTAACTCTTCTTCTAACCAGTCTAACCCTCTTTTTTTTAGAACCCTTACAAAAGAGGCGAAACACCATATTTATAAAATGAGTTAGATGTGTTGGCCCAGTTTTAGGGTTTACAATGAGTCGGTTATAGAAGAAGTCGGCCCTAGAAGAGCTCAAAAAAATTCAAACATGCATTAAATGAAAGGGCATTGACCAGATTAGCCTAGGCTCTGCCACACAACTTAGATCAAAAACGCATGAAGAGGCAAAGTGAAACAATGAGGAAGCACAACTTTCGACACAAATTTGTATTAACTGCTTCGCCCACATCGCCCATACCTTGCTCCACTATGGCCTTCATCATCAAGAACGTCCTCTACAAGCCATTTGCAAGTGGCATAGGTGAAACCCTAGTTCGCCATTTAATAGCATCAATGTTATTCTTTAGTTGTCTCATCGCATTGTCCCAGTCTCTCTTAGCCATTCCAGCCGCTTCCTTGCTAGACTCAGCCTATATTCATCAAACACCAATGTGAGAATCCAATTGTTGGCAACATTTCATCAAAGTGTTAGCTCAAAATCATGTTCAAACTATTAAATCAACCCTTAAGCAACAACACTGGGAAGTTCAGGATTTTGAGCTAACCCGAGAAAACTAGCCTAGGATGAATTTCAGAAAATTTTGAACTGGGTGGATTCTCCTGATGAGGCACCAATATCAACAATAGATTATTAAAATGAACACAAGCAACATAATCACTATGCAATTTACTAAATTAAAGCTTGGAAACATAAGAATTTATCACTAGAATCATCCATTTCACCAAATTTCTTAAATTCCATAGAGCATAGTAGAGAATTTGGAAAAATCTAGCTAGACCAAAATTCCACAAATGACTCAGAATGCTGAACTTTGAAAAACTAAAGGAAACTGGGAAAATCTGACCAAAATGTAGAATTCCAAAGCAGGCATAAGGTGTATCAAGAGATCATTCAAACGAAGAAGGAATGCATATAACATTGTGAATTCATCAAAATAAGCATGGAATATCAAGAATTCATCACCCAAATCATTCCTATGCCAACAATTTCAAGTCACTCGAAGCTTTGGAAGAAAATCCAGAAAAATATGTCTAGATCGGAATTCTGTGAAGAGCACAAAACTCTAGACACCAGAACATTTTTGGGAAATTGAAGGGATCTGGGTAGTAAAATCTTGAAGTTAGGAAAAAACCCAAAGATTGGCGTGACCTTTGGTCTGTCAGAATGAAACCTATATCTCACAACGACAGTAGATGTCTCACCGATGGAGCTGTTCTGGATGCATATCGATGTGACTCCTACCGATAGTGTTTTTCTTGCCTTTCATACCCTCCCATTTCTCATACTTAGCAAAAACTCAACTCTGGCGGAGGCGGAACCAAAATGAAATCAGAACTGGGACCAGAGTAAGAACGGGAACTAAACCCAAAAATGACCAACATCTCCAAGTTCAACCCACATTCTGGTTCCATGACTACAAAAAGAAAAGAAACCCCGGGACTTGGAGCTGGGTGGAGGGTAGATTCAGAATTGAATGAGAAATAGAACTTTACAAAAACTCTAAATCCCAAATCCTTTCCGAACCCAGCCCCACAACAAAGAGACCAAACACAAGCAACAAACAAAAACAAACGCAAGCAGGATCAGAACGAAAAATAGAAATCAAAACCAAACCCCAATGGGGACGGAAGCAAAACAAAAACTTGACCCTGAAAATATTTTGAGTTACAGGTTGAGTTTCCATCCCAACTCCACCTCCGACAACACACAAAGAGACAATGAAGAAAGAGACAAGAGATAGAAAAAGAAGGGAAGTAAACACCCCATGACCAAATGCAAGGATAAAAGGAAAAATAAATGCAACTGGAAAAATTGGAACCAGAACCAAAAACAAAACTGAAACTTGCAACAAATTCCAAAGTTCAATTTTACTCCATGTTCTGCGTTTGCTAGAACAACAAAGAAAAAGGCCCAAGGAAGAAAGAAAAATCCTAAGGCACAAAACACAAAACCAAAGGAAAAAAAAACAAAAAGGGGGGACCCATTTCAATCAAGCTTAAAATGGGGTGGTTATGCAAGGCATAATAATTGGTGACTTGGCTGGGGAAATGGTTTAACCATTTTCAAGAAACTAAAGGATTCAATCACCCAGAACTCCTGGTTTATGGACATCACAATTCCAATTAGGTCAATTTCAGTAAATAAGGTTGAGCTAAAATCTCAAATGTAAATCAACACTAGCTACCCCTGAATCTATGTGTGTGCTTGATGGTGCATCACCCTTTTACAAAGTTTTCCTCATCTTTTGAATAGTTATGCACAAGATTTGAACTACATGAGTTGATTCCCTTTAACTGTTGTGCAATGATATCTTGGGCATTGCTCCGCTCCCAGTGAAGCGTCCATAGCTCCAACAGAAATACCTCTAGTTTTCTCACAACATTGCTCTACTGCCAGTCAGGCGTCCATAGCCCCGATAGATATACTAGAATCACCCATTCAGTATTGAGATTTTATTTTCTTAGATAGCTCTCTTTTCCTTTTTTTTTTTTTGAAGTTCCTTCATTCAATTCCTTCTCAATATGTTAGATGTCCAACATCTGTACTGGGCTGAAAACTACCATGGACCTCATAACTGTATCTGGGGAATCGGATTTTTTACTCAAATCTTGAAACACAATTGTCCTAAGACAGATATACCATTACAAAAGGAGATGTTTCTATTGATTTGTGATAGATTTAGTTGTTGTTAGTGAAGATTGCTTACTTTACACCTTGTTCTCAATGACTTTCCACAACTCTCATTGATAATGGACATAAAACAATGAATTTAGAACAAAATCATCCAATCATAAAACCTAAAAATATCTAAACCGCCTTCTCTCCTAGTAACCAAAGTATACTTTAGATAGCAACCCCCTTACAACTCAATTAGGTAAAATGAAGGCCCCCACAAAAAGAACAAGGAAGAGACAAAATGAATAGGACAACAAACTATTTACATATATACAACCCAACAAAATACCAAAGCCCTTTTATGACCCAAAATAATGTTTGAGAAACTATCCATTGACAAGCAACAGAATAGGTTCTATTAAACTACAAAGTCAGAAAACATTTTCTCCTAGGATTTCAACAATTTGATAGGGACCCGACTAGAGCTTATCAAACTTCTGGTGGTCACCCTTCTTTTCATTGGATTTATCCCACAGTAAGACAAGGTTTAATATCTTGAAAGCCTTGACTTTGGCTCTTTTGTCAAACCAATGTTTGACAATAGCTTGGTGCCTAAAGAATTGCTACAAAGTAGCATCTCTCTGCTCTTCTTACTTCAATCCTATCACCACTAGAGTAAAATTCCTGCATAAATTTCAGGACAGGTATTTGCAAATGAATAGGGAACACAGGCTCTTGGCCATACACTAGCTTAAATGGTGAAGTCTTTAAAGTAGCTTTCATCCTAGTTCTATCTACCCACAAAGCAAATCTTAACTAAGTATGCCAGTCTTTGGGATTATTCTCTAGCAATTTCTTGATTACTCCTAGGAGATTTTTATTAGTTGATTTTGCAACTCCATTTCCTTGTGGATTATAGTTTGAAGAGTACTTTAAAACAATCCTATGATCATAAGCTCATGAAATGAACTCGACAGAAGAAAAGGCAGGGCCATTATCACATACCAGTGCAAAGGGTACTCCAAACCTGGTTGTGATCCATTTAGTGAGGAATTTGATTACTACCTCCATTGTGTTATTCTTGCAAGGTATGGCTTATTTCCATCTCGTGCAGTAATCTATGGCAGTCAAAATGAATTTATGTCCTGCAGAAGAATTTGGGTTAATTACCCCAATAAAATCAAGTGCCCATTGGGAAAATGGCCTTACCTCATAAACAGGTTGCAATGGCACGGCTGGATGATACTTTATTGATGCAGAAGTTTGACATACATGACATGTCCTCACATGTTGGTGGGCATCCTTAAACACACATGGCCAATAATAACCAGATCTGAGGATCTAATGTGTTAAAGAATCTATAGAACCATGACTTGTGCCATGTTTCCCATGAAATTCAGCAATTGTGTGCTTAGCTTCTTGTTGATCAAGGCATTGTAGATAAACCCCCTCAAAATTATTCCTGTACAACAATACTCCTTTGAGCATATAATGGGAGATTTTCATTCTTAGTGCTCTCCTCTGAGTTGTATTCATTCCCTCTGGGCACCGATTATTAAGCATGAAACAAATAATATTGGCATACCAAGAGTCATTAGAAAAGGAATGTGTTGTGTACTGCTGACAAATAATGTTCTTACCAGCATCCACCATTTCTTTAGATAGGCCTTGACCTCAGACAAGTTTTATAGGGTGAATCTCTAGATCGAACTCCTGCAAAATAGACATCCATTTCCCCCTTCATTCTCCCAACTTGCTCTGCATAAGTAGAGACTTCACAACAACATCAAGAACCACAACAATGATCTGACTTCGAAGGATATAATGCCTGAAATTCTTGATAGCTCTAACCAATGCAAAAGCTTGTTTCTCAAGAGGTGGGTACTTGACTACAACATTCTTAAACAGAGAGCTCATGAAGGCAATTGGCCTTTCATCCCCCTCCTCTCTTCGTTGCATCTGGATAGCTGCAGATGAGTGTTCAGAAGCAAAAGAATAAATATAAAATGGCTTCAAGTAGTCAGGACTGGTGAGAATTGGCACCTCTGAAATGGAATTCTTAACCTGAGAAAAAGCGGCCTTTACCTCATTACTCCATTCTATTCTAGCATCTTTCTTCATCATTTCATTCAAAGGTTTAAAATTTTCTGCAAAACCTGTGATAAACTTCCTCACAAAGTTGATCTTTCCGAACAAAGATCTCATCTCCTTCTTACTTCCTAGCATGGTTAACTTCAGAATAGACTCAACTCAGTTTGGATCTATTGATATCCCTCTTTTCGAGATTATGTGTCCCAAAATTTTCCCTTTAGAAACCCCGAACACACACTTTTTAGGATTCAGAGAAACACCATATTGGATACATCTTTCAAGAACTTTAGCCAAGCCTGCAACATGGTTTAGTCTATCTTTAGAGAATACTATTAGGTCATCCAAATAAATGATGATGCACTTACCAATCAAATCTTGGAACGCTACGTCCATTACACGGTGAAAGGTTGCTCTAGCGTTTATCAAACCAAATGGCATCCTTTTGTAAGCAAATGTTCCCCACTTAGTAGTGAAAGTTGTCTTCATTCTATCTTCATAATTAACGATCACTTGATTGTACCCAAAATAAGCATCCAAGAATGACATCATTTGAAACCCATTGACAGTTTGCAAGACTTCATCTAGAGAAGGGAGTGGGTAGTTGTCTTTTTCTGAAGCTCTATTCAGATTCCTGAATCTACACACAACCTGATCTCCCCATTATTTTTATGAACTGGAACCAAGTTAGCCACCCATGTTGAATGGTGTACAGGGAAGATTATTCTTGTAGAAAGCAATTTCTAAACTTCCTTAAAGATCAGTGGTTCAATCAGGGCGTTGACAGGACGTTGTTTTTGCCGAAATGGTCTAGCTTCAGGCTTCAAAGGAATAGTATGAGTTATCACAAAAGTATCAATTTTTTTAGATCTTCATACCCTCAAGCTATTACAGCAATATCTTTCTTCAGTGCGCTCAATATATCTTCTCTAATTGCTTCAGGGCAGGCTTTCCCTATTTAAACATTCCTTTATGGGCCATAGTAAGCTAAGTTAACAATTTCATATTCACCTCCCTTATCTCTGGTTGATACCTTTTCTCGAGCCCTTGGATCTGAATCAAAAATTCTTTCTAAGGCCACCATCCCCTTGGGAATGCTATTAATTTTTAAATTGAGGACACATTTTGTATCACAGTCTTCGGGGTTCTGGTCTCCTTGATCCTTGTTGGACTCATTGATGATCTGTCCTTCAAAAACATCTAAGCTTGCTAGAAAAGCAAGGATATGTTGATCATCGTCGAAGACTTGAAATTTTCTGACATTACCAGGGACAATCAGGGTGGATATCAATTCTACTGAGAATCTCTTGAGCTTGGAGCCTTGCATGGGCTCTAGGGTACTTGCAGCGACAACTAATGAATCAACTATTTGATTTTCCTCTCTAGGGATTAAACTAATCCCAAAAGCATCAAAGTCTTCGATCAGGTTCCACACCCGATTTCTATAAGCTGCCATCCTTTTATTGTGACATGTGTACTGGTTGCGTACTTGCT
The DNA here is from genome assembly GCA_007258455.2 of Sequoia sempervirens. Lineage (NCBI taxonomy): Eukaryota > Viridiplantae > Streptophyta > Pinopsida > Cupressales > Cupressaceae > Sequoia > Sequoia sempervirens. The sequence goes on along the minus strand of VDFB02243819.1, from coordinate 7,380 downwards.
TGATAATCACTTTTGAATCTCCTTTAACCATCAAGGCAGTAAATTTCTTCTGATGTGCAAACATCAGACCCCGAGCTAATGCTTCATATTCTGCTATATTGTTAGTGCATCCGAACTATAACCTGTAAGCAGAAAAAAATGTTTTCCCTTTTGGGTTGGTTAACTCAATTATAGCACCACACCCTATTTTAGATTTGGATCCATCAAATGTGAGGGTCCATAGTTGATTATGAGCTGGGGATGATCTCTTTGAGCTTGTTGTGGGTGCTTAGATAAGATGAACCATAGGTGGGGCCACTTGATCTTTTGCATAAAATATTGGGAATGGGTGTTCAATAGGTTCATCAGGTGCAATATCCAATTCCTGCTTGGATATATCCTGTAATCCTAGGATATCTTTCTAACTATTATTTGTATCTTTGATTAACCCCTTGGGTGTTGGTATACTTGTGAGTGTAGGGGTATCAAACAAACCCTGGGGTTGTTCAACATAACTATGTTGGTCCGGTATTATGACTGGGGTAAGTTTAGTTTGAGGAGGGACTTCCTCTTAAGGTATATTATCCCTGGTTAACATTATTACATTTTTGGCTTCAAATGAGAAGTGATCTGAAATGGTATCAATTTGACTTGGGCTAGTTTCTTTAGTTTGGAAAACATGATTTAGAACACTAATGCAGGGTTGGCAGGTCAATTCTGAGTGATTTTGGTAGTGCACCCTGCACCAATTTGGGATTAGAAGACTCCACAAATTGATATCTTCCCCTAAGACCAGCTGATCATGTTGCAACTTCCTGATCAATACCTACTGGTTCACACTAATCATGGGATCAGGGAATTCTTGCACTGACAAACCATTATAATCAAGAATCGAAAGAGTCATAATTTCCTCTCTTTTATAAACCCCTATCTCGGTTTCAAAATAAGCTACCTCATTGGGATAGTCATACTTAGTGATGATATGTTTGAGGTGAGGTTCACTCTCAATCCTAATCTGCGTAGGCATTGCCCGCCATGGTAGCCACATATGTTAAAAGTCTAGGGAGAGATATCCCCCTATACTCTTCATTAGATCTTTGCTCAAAAGCATACCATAAGTCTCAGGAATGTCTGCTACCTGAATATCCATATTGGTTTGAATCCTAGGGTCAGACCCTACTTGTACATGTATATTTCTCAATTCTCCAACTACATTAACCTCTATTTTATCAAGTTGGATGACCTTCTTGTTTGTTTGGATATGATTCAATCCCAATTTCTTGCATACAGAAAATGGCATGACATTTCCAGAAGCCCCTGAATCTAGCAGACAATTTTGTAGATTCTTCCCACAGATTCTCAAACTTAAAAGAAATGGTGGGATCCCTACCTTGTTTCTAAAAAAAATTTGCATTCATGTCCGCAGTGGTTACCATCTTGGTTTTCCCTTTTGATTTATCAACTTCCTCCAAAGCTTTTAGCACTATATCTCATTGGGAAGGGCACCATTTTAGGATGTCAAAGTATGATAAAGAGCTTTTATGTTTCTGCATCTCAGAAACAATATCAAATTATGTGTTATAGCTTGCATTATATTTGAAAACACTAGATGAATTACCTTTTCCAAGGAAGTCAGGGAGACCCTTCAGTGGAGGAGGATTGTTTTCAGCACTCTGATTCAGAGGTACCATGTGGTTAGGTGGTGTTGATGTAGTGAACGAACCCTTATTCTAGTTTCTTAGGAAGTGTCCTCCCTTTGTCTAAAAGGCTTGGGCATCATACACATCTTCTGGTTCATTCTCATTCTACATTGGGAATGAAGGTTCCTCTTCAAAGAGGTCATAAGCCATTGTTGTATCCACTGAGCCACCTCCTTTATTCAAATTTCCTTGGAATTTTTAGGAATCTTCCTGTTCCATCTTCACAACCTTCTCCATTTCAGGATAGTTCACCTCAGAATGAGCTGTAGTATCATGCAGCCTGCACCAATTAGTCATAAAATTGAGGTTAGTCACATTTGCAGTATGTGGCCTAACCTCGTTAGCTTGATAATTGTGAGAAACCCCACCATTATTTTGCCCTATGTTCCATTGTCTGTTGTTATTAGGCCTTTGGTCATATCCTCTATTCTGATTTTGATAGCCTTGCTTAGGGAAGTTTTGGCCTTGATAATTCCTCTAGTTGTGGTTGTTGTTGTTCTGATAATTACCCTGATTATTATTATTCTAATTAAGATAATTACCTTGATTCTGAGAGGGGTTCAGTTTAAGCTGAGCCATGTCATTTGTAACTTGAGACAGAGTTTTCTTTAGGGTCTCCACCTCATTTGTGAGTTGAACCGTCCTTTCAATCTCAACATTCTTAGCAACAGGTGGTTGACCGACAAGATTTGGTATTCCAGCTTGATTATGATGACCATGTGGACTGTGATGAGCCTATGATTGTTGAGAGAAGTTAGGAGCTCCATTGGCAAAGAATGGAACAAGAGATTGAGTTTGCAACTCGGACATAGGTCCATAATGGGAAGGAGACATCCCTGGGATAGTACTGAATAAAGGGGTTGGATTAGGCATCTGATATCCCATAGAAGGAAAACCTCCTCCCAAGTTCCCTTGTTGAGAGCTAGTTTGTTGTTGCAGCTTGATGGCTAGATGATAAACTTTAGATAGAGAATCAATATTTGTCGGCTGATAATTCCTTTGTAGGAACAAGCCAAGCAAAGGGTCTATAACTCTAAAACATGCCTGAATGGCACTATTCTCAGCAACTAGATAGGGGTCCTACAATCTCCTATACATTTGTTGAAACCTTGTATTAAATAAGGGCAGTCATTCACATGGCTCCTTCCTAATGGTAGCAAATTGATGGAACAAAATGGCTGGATCCACATAAACTCTGAATTGATTGATGAAAGAATTCTCCAGATCTATCCAGCTTAGAATAGAACCTTGTGGAAGATTTAGGTACCAGTTGTACGCCATATCCCCTAAGGAATAAGGGAACAACTTACAAACCATGTCATGGTGAGCTATCTGGGCTCTGGTATAAGCGTCCTTAAAATCTTGTATGTGCTCCTCAACACTCCTTGATTCATCATGAATGTATTTGGGATAAAATCTCTTAGGATTCTTAGGCATATCATGAAAGCCTCTAGGAATAGTCCCCAATGGAGAGGGATTATTCACAAAAAAATTCATTGGTGGCGGTGGTGGAGGTTGAGCCAACTGTAATGGCAATTGAGGTGGATTTGGTGGATTCATGGGTACCAACTAGGGTATTGGTGAAAAGCATGGTGGAGTGAGTGGAGCTAACAAGGGTGGTAGAATGGTTGCCCTGTGCATCTTGTGTCTCATTGGTGCCTTGAGTTCTATCAAAGATGGTGGTTTTCCAGTTGATTGAAGAACTCTATGGGACCTCTCTGGTGAGAAAGACCCAATGCTATCCGGTTTTCTCCTCGCCCTCCTTCTAGTGCTAGTTCCTATTGAGGTGCTACATTGACCCACAACATGCAGGTAAGATAAAATTGAAAGTATCTCACCTTTACTAAAAGAGACAATCAGTAATCAAACTAATCACCTCCCAAAGTCTGATGTTGGTTCAAAATGTTATTGTTTCACAAAGTGGTCAATATGGTTGTAATGTTCAAGGGGCTTGCTTGTTTTGAGCTTCTGGATTGTTACAAGATCAAACATATATCTAAACCTACTTTAACCAGGGGTTTTAAAGAAATAGAAAAAGATAGTGTAGACACTTAAAAATGACCTAGGCCTGCGAGCACTATTTTACCACTTTTCATCCTAGCATAATTATTACACTTTAATTATGTTCCTAACCCATCTTCAACTATTAATTAAATAATTCACAATTATTTAATTAATTCAGGGTCTTCTATTCTTCTTGATTATTAAATAAATAAATCATATTTATTTAATGTGTCACTAATTATCTAAAGTCAACTCATAATTAAATAAAGTTCTCATTTTATTTAATTAATCTTTGTCATTAATGTCCTCCTGATTATCAAATAAATATATTTTAATATATTTATTCAATATGTCACTAATTCCTAAATCCTCTCTTTTAATTAAATAGATTTGCTAATTTATTTAATTAATTAACCACTTCTTCTAAATTAAATAATTATTTTTAATTATTTAATTGTTGTATGTGACACTTCTTTATTTTTAAATAAAACAATTTATTTAAAATGTCTCACATAGTTAACTGATTCTTCTTTTAGTAATTAATTTCAAAAATTAATTACTCATTATCTCACAAAATCCATATTTTGAATTAATTTAATTCAAAATGGAAATGTTCTTCTACAAATCAAGTAATTTCTAAAATTACTGATTTTCTAAAATCCCATCTTCTTATCTTCTAATTTTGCTAATTTCATCTCAACTGTCACATTTATCCTTGATTTAATTTATTTAATTAAATCTTATTCACACATTTGGGCATTTTTCCCCAACCCTAATTGAGAGTTGCCATTTTGAATCTTAACCATTGATTCTAGGGCATTTTCTCAATCTCTCATCTCATCTGTCCATTCAAAATGGCATTTTCTATCAAATGCCATTTTCCTCTTATTTTTGGATTATATAGAGATATTACACGTCCACATTAGATACTTACGCACTTGCACACTTAGACTTTTCATAGCAATTGTAGCAATTGTTAGCATATTTCATTGAGTTTTGGCATCTTTAGGCATAGACATTCTTAGTCATTTGTGCATTAGACTTTCTAAGACATTTGATTAAATCCTTTAAAGCTTGGTGTAGGACTTCGTCAAGGATTGCTCGCACATTCAATCTGAGGGCAACACGTTAACCAGCAACCTAGAAGGTGTTACAAAGGTGAATCATGGAAGCCTCGATGGTTTAAAGGTATAATCATTCTTTGTTTTAACTTCCATTGTATTTTGTAATTACTTTGGGTTTTATTGTCTTTATTGATTTGCTAACTTGAATCTAACCTAAAAGTAACCCTCAGTTACATTGGTGAACCCAACGTATTTGGACAAATAAATAGCAATTCTTGGAGTTTGTTTCTTCTTGTTGCAGGTCTTGTTTGCTTTTTGTTGCAGGTTTGGCATCATTGTGGATAAAGCCCTAGTTTCCAAAGATTCAACCATAACTTTCAAATGGCTATATATTTTTTCACAAAATATTTTTTTCAACTTGGGGACAACATCACACACTTTCATTCCAAAAATTAGATTTTTTGGATCAATTTTTAATTTTTTATAATTTTTTTGCTGTTTTTCATGAAAAATTAATTTCAAGAGAAAATAATCAAATTTTTTAGATATGTTTACCTTTCTGGAAAGCTCTCTAAATTTTAATAGGGGTCTGTTGTTTATCTTTTAAATTTGGATGTGCAATTGTTAGTCAAACAACAAATCTTTTAAAATTGGGGTTTAAAAAAGATTTGCTTATATCTCACCCACGGTTGCAGATCTACTCACAATTTTTTTTTCAGATTTGGGATGACATCAGATGACTCCGATCCAAAAATCAGAATTTTTAGAGTTGTTTTGTATTTTTTATAAAAATTAATTTTAGGTGCAAAACAACAAATTTTTCTGATTTATTTACATTTTTGGAAACCTCTTGAGATTTTAGACAGGATTTATTCTCTATATTTTTTATTTTACTGTCAAAAAAAATTCTAAAAATCAAATTTGTTGTGACTAGCTAACCCTCTAATAGTAGTGATCAATTATCTTGTTAGGGTTTGTTGTTGGTTTTGTGCATGTGCAGAAAATAAAACACTTGAAAGGACACATTGGATCAAGTGGACAAAAATGACGCATCTAACTATTTTTGCAGATCGATAGTCAAAGATCATTATCAAACTACTAATATGTGGTCTTGCAGGTTCGAACGTCAAAGACTAAACATCAAAACAATGTGTTTGTCTTTTTTAGTACAATACACATTTCCTTTGGTGCAATTAAAACGAATTTTTCTTTCTACTATGTCTAAGTGTGTTTGTAAAATGGTAGGTGAGTATGCTCTTACCTTGTGAAAACTTGGTGATCAGAAAACCAGACCCATTTTTATCTGTTTTTAACCCCATGACTTAGCATATCGAAGTATCCTCTCCCTTTTTCCTTTTAGGCGATCTTGGGTGTAAGAGAAATGGTTACTAACTCTAGAAATTGGGCCTGCCTAGGGATTTCATCACCCCAACGTGACTTAAACTAGCAATGGAGCTAAAGCCAAGCTACCCCTGATCGGTATATAAATGTGAATCTTAAGGGAAAACCTAAGATTACGAGTGCAGATGTGTCATACAGATAGAGTAGTACTCCCTTAAACCCTGTTGAGCTTAACCTCTTCAGGCTAGAGTGCCACCTAATTGGTGATTAATCTCTTGCCCCATGTATGGCCACTCAAACGGGGGTCCCGAACTAAACACCTTTGTGTAGTAGGCCAAAAACCTTCTATTTACTAGCACAACACCGGTCGGTGTGAAGGCATCCACACTTTCATAGTTTGTAGTAGAGGTGATCAATCTGCCATGGGAGTTTCATGGAGGTTGGAAGCTTGGTTGGCCTAAGAAGAGAGTGCACTATAAGGGGGAGCCTGTGCAGCCAAGCTTCTGAGTTCACATGCTATAGATATGCGGTTGGGGAAACCCACGTGGAATCTAGTGAATATTGTCCTAGCCTAACCTAGGATTGTACTTGTCTTATGTGTGCTTGCTTACATTCAAAACATTGTGCTTGTCAAGTTCTTGTTGGATTACTCAAACATTATACACAACATTCGCAAATCTAGACACAAACAATCGACCTTAGACAACTCAAAATTTTCAACAAAACATAAAAAAAAAATCTTAGTCCTCATTTTGAATTTAGACTTTGCATTGTTCATCTTAGTCATCATTTTGAACCTAGACCTTGCATTTATAACATTAAGTCCTTAGTCAAACATCATCATCTTAGTCCTTAGTCAAAATTTTGGATTTGATCACCTTGTCATCTTACATCAATCATTTCCTTAGACAAACATTATCATCACCTAGTCATCCTAGTCGACATTTTAGGAAACATAGTCTTGCATTTTCATCCTTATCGAAAATCCAAAAAACATAGGTTGTCATCATCCTCACATTTAGTTGTCATTCTCGTCATCCTTATCTGAGCAATCCCTTTTTATTGTTGAGACTAGGCTTCAAAGACAGAGAGGACAAATGGAAAACTTTGGACAAGATTTCAATCCCAACATCGATAATAACACTTATGACACAAACCAACATTGGACTTTTTCCGACCATTTCCACAACATGAACATTCAATCTTCCATGAACATGCCATCTTCATCACGAAACCCTTCTGAACCATTCATACAAAGAGACCAAAATGGACGAGTATATGCAGAAGACTTA
>VDFB02243818.1:0-25132 GCA_007258455.2 Sequoia sempervirens | reverse complement strand
AGTAACAAAGTACTCATATCCTCTGAGAGACTTCGTCGACATTGGTCCACATATGTCTGAATGTACTAGATCAAGAACACCCTTGGATCTAGTGTCACTCCTTGGAAAAGTTTCTTTCACAAACTTCCCTAACACACATCCCTTACATACATCATCATGCTCTGTGCTCACCTCAGGAACACCTGTCACTGTCTCACGAAGCAATTTAAGTGCTCCATGATGTATATGGCTCATCCTCCTATGCCATAGCTCTCCTTGATCTCTAGAATTACTGCTGCTCATCAGTGCCTTATGAGTATCAAACTGCAACCTGTAAAGCCGGCCGCTCCTAACTCCAATAGCTATGGGTGATTTCCAATCCTTGTGCTTAATTAACACACTTGCCCCTCTAAAGAGTACATTGTAACCTTTATCCTGAAGGACAGATATGGAAATCAAATTCATACCTAAGCCTGGCCCATGCAACACATCATGAATGGGAATCCGCTTACCATTCTCCCTCTGAAATAGAACAGTCCCTTTCCCAACTGGATTGAGTTTGGACATGTTCCCCATAGAAATCTGCATTCTGATGTCCTCCTCCTTATAGCTGGAGAAGTATTCTCTAACTCCTGTCATATGAAATGACGCCCCACTATCTATATACCAAACACCCTGTGAGGTTGAGCTAGCCATACAAGCTATGAGAGCGAACTCATCCTCCATTCTACTAGAGAGCTCATCTGCACTTGCTGAAGCTGCCGTCTGCTTCTTGCCTTTCTTCCTTTGCGGGCAATCGCTGACATAGTGGCCAAACTCGTGACAGTCATAGCACTTGACTTTAGATAGGTCCTTCTTCTTCTTCTCACCTTGTGGATTTGATCCTTTACTAGACCCCTTCTTTGCTTTCCCTTTTCCTGCAAGGGCAACGTTCTCCTGTTCTGCCTCACTTTGCTGACTCTTGCTACTGGTCCTACTGACAAGACTGAGTCTAAGCTCCTCCTGAGTGAAGTCACTCCAAAGTCGATCCCAACTCGGCAAGGTGTCTCGTCCATTAATAACTTGAACAAAGACATCCCACTGCTTAGTAAACCCATTTAGGGCTATCCGCACTAGCTCTTCATCACCTAGATTATCTCCAACAGCAGCCAACTCATCCTTGACAAGTCTGAGTCTGGTGAGGTAACTTGTCACGTCCTCTCCCTTGTTCATCCGAGTAGTCCTCAACTTTTCTCTGAGAATCAGCTTCCGGTTAGTGGTAGCATTCTGGTACAGATTCAGAATGGCATCCTACATCTTCTTCGCTGTATCTAACTCTGCGACATGTGGAACAATATGATCCTTGACACCATCAAGAATCATCCTCCTCGCCTTGGCATCTTCCTTCTTATATGCTAAGAGCTGTGCTGGATCTGTAGGTACAGGTACAACACTGGTCACATATTCCTTGATCCCATTCTCTTCCAGTAACAAAGAAATTCTGGCTTTCCAGACACCAAAATTTGAGGCTCCATCCAATCTGTCCTGATCTCTTAAACCTGCTGAGGCCATCTCAAAAGATAAAAGAAAACAAATAATAATAATTCTGAAGAGGCAGGATCTTTCCTTCCTTTGTTAAGCCTTATCTGCCCTCAGATCAGCTCTGATACCATGTGAAAATTCTATTGCAGTTACTGATTATTAATCTCCTATCTAATACATCGATTATTTGACTGTACCACCCGCAAACATCGAAAATAACACAACCGCAACTTCAATAAAAACCCACAAGAATATAGAAGAAAAACATCTAATAAATACAATATTTTGGACAATTGTCCGGGAAAACCTCAAGGGAAAACCATCATTTATATGAGGAATTATATAAACTTCAAGAAATTAAGGAATATTAAAACTGCTTTTGTTTCATCGCGTAGTTCGCAATATCTTCTGTAAATTCTTCCTCAATTTCTCCTCATTGAAATTCCACAGCTGCTATCCCCAACGCTATCACTGCGCCCTTGCTAACACTGCAAGACTATTTGCTCTCACTGCAATTCTACTTGCTATCACTGCAAGTCTACTTCTTGTTGTTTTTGTTGTTCTCCAATTGCCCATTGATCCCCTTTTATACTTTTCTCATTGGAAAACCAATGGCCATGATTTAATCTCAATCAATGGCTAAGATTAAATAGACTCTAAAAACCCTAACTAATTGGATTCTAGAAGTCTCTAGGAGAATCAATTTATTTAATTACATAATTATCTAATAACCTCACTTTTCCGGGAGGTTTCAGAAAATAATTAAATAATTAAATGACACTTCTTGTGACAATGGAGACACTCGCCCGTTACATAAATTAACATTATTCACAAATTCAAGGATTAGAGACCCACTTATGAGAAAGGAAGTCCATAATGAATTTGTTCTCCAATTCAGTGTATCAGAAAGAGTTTCTGAACTTGTGCTTCTCTTTAACGTCTTTTCTTCTTTTGACTGCATTTACAAACAGGACAATGAGTAAAACGCAAAAAGAGATGAACATTTCTTATGATTACGGTTGAAGCTGAATCACAGACTAACCCTGTTTTCAAGATACTCCAGGAGCTTGTTGATGAGATCGATCAATTCATCAACGTCGCCCGCATTTTTGAATGTTTAAAAAAGGCTGATACAGTTTTCAACCGTCGGTAGTGGTAGCTGACGCGACGGCGGCTGAGCAAGTGAGGGTGTTTGATCAGGAGGAGACGAAAGCTTAACAGGCGCGGCTTGCTGAACAGGTGATAGTGGCTGATTAACGGGCGCGGGAGGCGGCGTCTGAGTTGACAGCAGTGGCTGAACAGGTGGCGGTTGAAGTGGTAGTTGCGAAGGCTCAACGGGCGGTGGCGACAGCGGCTAAGGAAGCGCTGGAGGCTGAACAGGTCTTTTCGAAGCCTTAACGGGGACGGCTGCCGGGGCGGCTCAACAAGCGTCGGTGGCTGAACATGTTGAGGTTGAAAAGGTGGCTGCAAAGGATTAACGGGCGCTGCAGGCGGAGGCGGAGTAAAGGTCGCAGTCGAGGACGGGGGCGGGGCCGGCGTTGGAGGCGTGGACTGGGGTTGCGCCGGGGCTGTGGGCGCGGGCTGGGGTGCGGGCTGGGGCTTGGGTTGCTCAGTTTCATTGGACGTTCCACTTTGGTTTTCTTTCTTAGGTTTCTTTCCGAAACAGCAACCCATGGTAAATGAAAGCGAGATGAAATGATGTTTCTCAAGTACAGATGTAAACATTGAATGCTTTATAGGCAGGATATCTCTTTACATTCTATATATTTTACTTCGTTTACGTGTTGTTTGGATTTGGGATGAAGTTATTCATTTTTTTTTATTCATAATTGAGGTGGCTTTGACAGGTGTAGAAAGAATATCGTGGAGCATATTGAGGACGCTTTTCACAGCTGTGATAAGCATAACAGAAGCCTTAAATAACAGTATATGCCCCGAAAGAACATTATGCTTTCGTGCTCTTGCATTGTTGGGATGCTTAAATTTTTGGAATTGAATATTAAAAAGTTATTAAAGTGATGTAGTTTAATCAATTGAATATAATTAATGAGAATCAGAGATTGTTTATTGATCAGGCTATTCGTTAAAGAGGACAAAATTATGAGGTCTTGAATCTGAGCAATTATAAAACATGATTGTGGGAATGAAAGCATCTAAGGGAAATTATTTATTTTAAGTAAATAATTATTTATTTTAAGTGTTCATCTAAAATTATTTTTATTATATTTTAAATAAATAATTATATTAATATTTAATGATTTTATGAAATAATAAAAATTTAATTATTTTATTTGAAATGAAAATAAATTCGACTGCTAATAATTTATTAAATATATCAAAATAGAATTGATTAGGGTGATAAGAAGCCTTTTATGGAAAAAAAAATGATTGTAAAGTGGGTGTTGTAACTAAATGTAAAGGAAAATAAATTTCTAAGCTTAATCTAGGTAACCAATAGAATGTAACATATATGATATAATTAACCAGATTAATGGTTGACAATTTTGCGGTGCATTGAGCTCTCTAGGCTCAAAAATGAATATTTTTATTATAGTTTTTTAATTCAGATTGTTTTGAGACTAGAAATAGGACTTCTATGTTTGTGTGTCACCAAATTATATATTAGATCTATATCTCATCTAGATAAAGTTCAATTCTATATTAGTTATGTGCTCAGATCTATCGATTGATTCTTAGATCCAATTGTACATCTTGTGCACTCCTACTCTCAAATTCCTAAATTAATTGAGATCTTCTTTGCTCTGAAGACCTATGGTATTTAAAAATCTCTTAGCCAACTACAAAATCATCTAGGAACAAGTTCTTATAGGTCAACATCCATAAAATATTAGTTTTATGATTGTGTTAGTGATTGAAGACAACAAGCTTCAATCATAAAAACGAGCATCTTAGGATGATTATGCATATTTTATATTTCTAGTGCACAAAATTGAAATGTTCTTCTAATAGTTTCTCCTTGAAATCTCTAAGATAAGAGATGCAATTTGGATCTAAGAGGACATGAAATGAATAAAATCCAATGTCTCCAAATACAATGACACAACAAAAATTCACTCATTTTTTTCTTGGGTGACTCACAATGGTTTGTGAAATGAGTAGAGTCGAGCCAAATTAAATTTAAAATTTAGGACATTCAAGTGCTAGAACTAGGAGAAATAAACAATAACTTGAATGTATGATGTAATAAATGTAAAATGTATTGGAAGATGTGTATAAATGAATAATGCAAGTTCAAAATTGAAGATTGTATTTTCATTAAACCATTCTCTCAAAAACATAAAAATAAATAAAGATTGACATAAATATACAAATTTCACCATTACAATATCAAGAAAAATTACAGAAAAACAGAATATAGACATCCTTTTAAACATTTTACATGAACTTGAATTAAAAAAATTCTTACAAAATCTGAAAACTTATCTTGTATTTAATAATAAAAATCAATTTAGAATTTTAAAAAATGAATTAATTGAGTATGCAACAAGATATTACCAGATCAAATTTTGCCCGTCATAAATGTGAATTATTATATGGTTTACGCGAAGTCCTTGTACTTAATTTTCTGCTGTGTAAAAAGATTCGCTTACATAATATATGCACATAATAGAGATTGAGGGGATACAATGTACTTGGACTATTGCATTAGGTGGTCTGGCAGAAAAATGGTTTGGTCCCTGTGTTCGTGTGTCAGAGAAGGATCTGATATGCTCAACTTGCGACATCCTTTAAATCTATCTTAGTCTGAAACAGTTCCCAATGTTGGAAGGTACTTTCAATTTCATATAGGCGAATCAACACATTGAGTGACTCTGAGTTTTCCTATAGTGGAAGGCAAGCTTTTCAATTTCATGCAATAACATAAATCTAAAAGTCTCAAAGAACTAAGCTTTTCAATGCTGGAAGGCAATTCTTTCAGTTCAAGACAGCTGTATCTCAATTCTTTTAAAGAGCTCAGTTCCCAAAAACTGGAAGGGAAGATTTCTAATTTTGAGCAGCTATCTAAATTTAAGACCTCCAAAGACCTTAATTTCCCGAAGCTTAAAGGCAATTCTTTTAAGTTAACACATTCTGTTAAATTCAAATGTTTCAGAGAACTCAGATCTCCAAAAGTCGAGGGCAATTCTTCCAATTGCTTGCAACTTGTTAGTATCAACTCCTCTAACGAGCTTAATTGCCCAAACAATTTTGGCAGATTTCTTAAGGAATTGCCACCACAAATGCTCAATCTAGTTAATGAACGCAGCCCACATACCTGCTCAGGCAGCTCTTGCATTTTATCCCATTTATCTAGTATCAAGACCTTGAGGGCAATTAAGTGATCAAGCTTTTCTGGAAACTTCTGGAGACTTTTCAATTCTCTCAAATCCAATTCTTCTAAGGAAGAATTTTGGATGATTTTTGTGGGCTTGGATACTTCGCAGCGAGACTGCGCAGTGGCTCTCATCACCCGTAGCTTCTTGGGCAGCTGCATCCATGTTGTCATTCTATTGTAAGATTTATTTCCCATATCTAAACAATCCATTAAAGAGAAAAATAAATGAGGAAGGAGGACTCTGCTCGATACAAAGTCACACCATCTTTAAAGACAGGGCCATGGAACAGTCAATCGCCTGCTGACTCTAATTGTTGGCCATAAGCAGAAATGTCGCCGCCCAGTCGGAGAAATCTAGCCCAAATGATGGTTTTTGGCTTGATCCTGACACTTGTATCTGGCTTTCCAAACCCAGAACTCTCAACGAGTTTTTCAATGAATATAATTGCTTCTCATCCACCTCGTGACCATATTCAGATTCCTTCCCGCCAAGCCAAACTCCTTTAATCTCCTTGAGCTTCTGCAAAGAGAAATATTTCAAATAAGTTGATAAAGAGAGATGCCGCTAAACTTATTAATTCTTAGCATTATACAAAATCAAACACGTACCTCATTGTCATCTGCGACTTCCAGCCAGGACTGCACATTCATAATTCTACTGCCTTGAGACATGCTTTGCCCTTTGGCTCGAATTATGTCATGGACAATCAACTCGTCTCCGTCCGACGTCTTCATCAATGCCGCCTCGTGGAGAAGTGTGACGTCCTCAGCTCCCACAATGTACTCCACATCGCGACGACTCCAGTTAACAAAGAAGCAGCAAATATCCAAAAACGCTTCTCGCGTAGATGCTTCCAGCTCTTTATACACAAAATTCACAAGACGTTCGCTCAGATTTTCTCCTTTGATATCCTCTCCTGTCTCCAAAGCTTCAAATATTTGGGTACATCTCTCTATTTTGTAGTTCTGCTTACGCAAACGAGCAGCAACAATTTGTAACACCAACGGAATACCATCACAAATCTGCAGGATTTTTCTCAAGCTGTCTGCGTCTCTGTTGATTGTATTATCAAGATCATCTCTTAGCAAAATTTTTATTGCTTCTTGGTCGGGGAGAGTACCCACACGATGCTCATGACGTTCCAGGCCGCCGTCTATGAGCATATCCGTCACACCAAGATTTCGAGTTGTGACAACTATTCTGCTCCGCTTCGGAAGGTTTCCTAAGCGTTTTGGGAAAAGCTCGTGCAAGTCATCTGCGTGGAGAGCATTGTCAATAAAGAGAAATACTGGCTTATTTCCTTGCGCTTGGAAAGCGCTGCTGAGATGATTCCGACCCTCTGCACTATTTCTCAATGTTACATTCCTGTCATAAGTATACGCTGGGAAGGCGTCTCTCAATATTTGTTGCTGCATACATTTTATGTCATCTCTGAGTGGTCTTCTTTGATTTTCAACCCGAGTAGTTGTAATCAGAGATCTGCTCGCAACAACAGCAGTAATAGCGGTCTTTCCCATGCCTCCAACCATAAACAATTATAGACAATGAGGACCAACAATTTTGTCGAGCAACTTATTACTGTTTCTGCTCTTCGAGGCCAACTGTCCATGAGACCACAGAAAATATTAGGCTAATAACAAAATATGTAAAATGGTGTTGCAACATGACAAGTAAATACAGTTGAAAAGTTTGGAAATAGAGAGATTCTATATTTACTCGTATATTCTGACAATGGCCTATGGAGGGAAGGCAACAGGCTGCTGATGATGTATTTGTATTGCTACTCTCAATGTAAGATCTTGGTACAATTGATTTATTTTCGATTGTAGAGTAGCCAATCTTTTGGAGTCCACAGTAGCCTCCAAAAACCTGCAGTAGGGACAACTTCTAATCACAATAACCATGCATAAAGGACGATACCACTAATAGAACTCACATTAAATTCAAATATTTAACTATTGTAGACATTTTACCGAAAGTGTTTAGACTTTAATTGAGAAGCGCATCATGGATCCTTCAACAACTGTGTAATCGCCTCACCAATATCTTGTCTTCGTGGCATATCATACTAACTTTCTTATGCCCATGTTTAGCCATTTGTCTTAGGAGCTCTATGCATTCAATCCGGTTTTCAGAGATTTGACCAATCTGGTCTAGCAAGAAAGCTACAACCGCTAACCCTCCTACCACCCAATGCACCTTCCCCACACTTTGCAATATATGTGCTACAACTTTTCTGTTTCCTTCGTCTCCCTGTAAATACAACCACCATTAATTCCAAATCCTTTCAAACAATTCAACATGCTGTTAACTGATCATGAATTCGGAATGAAATCAAACAACAATTACCTTCTCCAACTGAATATGCTTATTCACAAATTCAAGGAATAGAGACCCACTTAGGAGGACGGATGTCCATAATGAATTTGTACTACCGTTCAGTGTATCAGAAAAAGTTTCTGAACTAATGCTTCTCTTTAATGTCTTTTCTTCTTTTGACTGCATTGCAAACAGGAAAATGGGTAAAACGCAAAAAGAAATGAACATTTCTTACGATTACGAAGGAAGGTGACTCACAGACTAACTCGTTTAGAAGAGACTCAAGAGCCACAATGAGATTCAAATATCAACGTCGTGCCCGCACCGCTGACGTTTTGAAAATGGATGATACAGTTTTCCATCAGGGTAAGGCAGCAGCATAGTTGGCGGCCGTCCAGGTGATGGTTGTTGATAAGCAGGCGGTTGAAATGGTGGCTGCGAAGGCCATCGGGAATGAGGCGGCGGCTCAGCAGCAAGGAGGCTGAGCAGGTAGCAATGAAAATTTGCCCGAACGCTTAACGGGGATTTGGCGGCTGCAGCTGAGCAAGGGCCGGCGGCTTCAACAGGCGTATTGAACAGGTGGTAGTGGCTGACAAACGGAAGGGAGGTTATGGTGGAGGCTGGGGCAAGGACTGGCCTGTCATTCAGTCTGTGGTTTCTTCGACGGCCAGCAGCCCATGGTAAAACGTGTTTGTACTAGATGATTTTCCGACGAAGTATTGAGTGCTTTATAGATCCCTATCTACTTACTTGTTTTACATGTATTTTTTTTGTTGTCTGTCAGTTAT
Source organism: Sequoia sempervirens (assembly GCA_007258455.2). NCBI lineage: Eukaryota > Viridiplantae > Streptophyta > Pinopsida > Cupressales > Cupressaceae > Sequoia > Sequoia sempervirens. Next base: position 16,188 of record VDFB02243818.1, on the reverse strand, counting down.
TCTTTCATTCTTTTGGTCCTATAATTGAGGTTGCTTGACAGCGTCGAACAGTACTGAGAAGCATTTTACAGCTGTAATAAGTATAACGATGTTTTAAATAATAGTATATGCCTGACAAAACAGGTGTATGCTTTTTATTTTGCAGGATATGCCTCGACAAAACAGTATGTTTTTTAACTTCCAGTCTTGGATCAAAACAATTATGTGCTTAAATTATTGGAATTTAAATATTAAAAAGTTATTGAACTGTCGTGGTTTAATTTATTGATTAGACTATTCATTAAAGAGAAGAAAATTGTGAGGGGACTGACTGAGCAATTATAAACATGATTATGGGAAAAAGTATTGAAGGGAATGACCCACCTGATAAATATTTAGCATTCATTTAATAAAATAATTAATCGACAGATATTTTAAACATATCAATTTAAAATACATACTTAGATATTAAGTTTAAAGTGTTTATATTAAATTATTTATTTTATATTTCAAGTGTATCATTATATTAATATTCTTAAAATTTTGGGTTGGGGCCCTCACTTGGTTGTCACGTTAAAAAGTTTACCAGGTACACTGCAGTTTATATGGGGTCGTGCTACCCGATTCCTCACTCTAATATATATATATATATATATATATTCTTAAAATCTTATAAAATCAATTAATTTATTTCTTAAAATATATAAGTTTTCAAATATTTTATTTTTATTTAAAATTTTATTTTATGATGTTCAAAAAGTAAATAAAAACAAAATTAGATTGCTATATTAATTTATTAAATATATCAAAATAAAATATTTTTTAAGTAAATAAACATAATTCTACAGAAAATAATAAAGATAAATAGCATAAAATAATTGAAGATGATATCTCTTCAAATGTATATTTAAACTTACTACAAATGTGCAAAAGTATTTTATTTACTATTCTAAATTTTACTTTCATCTAAGAATTATTTTAGTTTATTACATTGTTTTTTTATAGTAAAGTTTTTTTTTTTCTTTTGGAAAAGTTACAATTTATTATTTTGATATATATATTTTTTAATTTATTTACTTTGAAAAATCTTGTAAATCTTAAAACATTTATAGGCATTAATTTATATTTCAAAAAAATGACATCTTTATATTTTAAAAAAAGTGTTGGTTCTAAATAGTTTTTTTTTTTTACTTTCATGATAAGGATAACAATGTTTAGTTATGAAATATATTATAATACAGAATTGAAATAGAAATAATAATTAAAATAAAGTGTATTGTTAATTATAGAGAGAGGAAGATTAATTTGACTTTAAGATTATTTTTTTGTGATTAATATGTAATGTGCAATCTTTAACGATGAAGATTTGGATCAACTCCTAAATGTGTAACTTCCTATAAAATATGACCTTAAAATCTATTATACATCCCTAAATTATGATGACTATGTTGTATTGATTATATGGACGTGATTACATATCTTTATTTCTTCTCTATTTCTCTAATCTTATGTATCTTGCACATCACACACTCTTTATATTGCACTATATATCCTATCTTATATATGTGATATATTACAATTCTATTATAAATTTTTGAGTTGTAAAGGCATGTCAATAGACTCAATCTCATAATGGCCACCAAAATTACAAAAAATCATTTGATGTAATTAATCTATTTTTTGATCATATGGTGACCTCTATCTAACCTCAATCATTGGGAGTTTAATCATCACAAACATATCATTTCATTGCCTTGCAAGTTTTGATTATTAGCCAAGTCTCTAAGCCACCTTTATGCAATACCAACCTAGCATAAATAGATCCATCCACCCTTTTAGAACTATAACTAAATCAATCAAATTCTAGTGTCAACTTTATTCCTATCATTATCTTCTCCTAAAAATTATGTGTGTTATCTCAAGGCATGTCACCCCCTTTTCCCACTCCATTTCAAACAAAAAGAATAAATAAATTGATAGCCATATCCTCCAATATTTCCTTATCACTTTATTCTATCTCCATGTACCAATATTTCCCTATTACTATGTTTTTATCTTTGATCTGTTTACTTAGATCCTTCCTCAAAATTGAGTTATTTAAATACTCCAAAATACCTAAAATCTTATAATCTAAGAGAACACACCATTATAAATAATATTCTAACTATGAATAAGTATTTCTCTATTGAATAATAGCTTTTCATAACAATCACACATGTATCATAACATCAATATATGAATTATCTTCCTCAACCAAGGTGAAGGTTATTAGGAGGATCATAAATTATCATTTTCTTTGCACTAAATTAATGATTTTTTTATAAAGTTAACAAGTTGTGTAAGGTACAATCTTATAAAATTTAATTTTCTAAAATATATAGTTGAGTATTTAATGTTTCAATAGAAGTTTTCTAACTTGAACAATATTGATAAAGCTAACAATGCTATTACAAGTGTTCTCCACATAATTTAATTATCCACTAGCCTCCTTTTTTCCATTTACCCATTTTTCTTTGGCTTCAATCAAATTTCTCTTCTAATAATATTTGATAGTTTGTAATTTGATTTTCTCCATGTGAACTTTTCTGAATCCCTAATTTTTACTAATATGATCTAGACTATCCCATCCAAACTTATTGGTATACCTAACATGTCTTCTAACACATAAATAGTCTTTTGTTACATAGTTTTGATACTATATTATCTGGAAAACTAAATTAGACCTTAGATCTTTGAAATGTGTTAATCTAAGAGTGATATTTATAGATGTTAGCTAGATGTATTTTGAATTTGATGCATATAAGTTAGATTATATGATAAATGTACCACATACTTTGCTTTGATTATGGCTTATGGGCTAACTCTATTAACAAAATTGTGCAAACGAGCAAGTTCATGTTGAAGATGAGAATATGGTTGAGGTAGGGTGTTTAGATAATTGCACGATGAATATGATGGAAACCGATGTACACACACATTCACATAGTTACATCCACAATTTATATTACATTCCTAATTGCATTGTGTTATGATGGATATGTCATTTTTTGAATATTATGATTAGAATAAAGATTATTCTTAAGGATTACTAGTTTTTGAAGTATAAATAATTTGGGAAATCAAATATTATGTCATATTATATTTTGTTTGCAAAGATTAAAATGATTGATTAAGAAAGTAAAATATTTTTAAATAAATTTTACAAATTATATTAGAATAATATAATATTCTTATTAATATATATTAATATTATAATATTATAATAGAATATTATTATTAATATATATTAATATTATAATTTATTATTATTATTATTATATATTATTATTATTATATATTAATATATTATAATATTATAATTATTTCTGATGCGTAAGGGTAATTTATATTAATATTAAAAAGAGAATTACAGCTTTTGTAAGCAGATAACAAAATGTAGTATCTTTACTATCATGACCATTAGTCAAATACTACACCTAATATACTTCCACAACCATCCCCTAGGACAAACCATAACAAGGCACCCTACAAACCATACCCAGAATTGAAAACAAAAATTACAGTACTTATGACCATTACACTAGAACATTCCACACACTATACATTATCATTTAGGCTAGAAAACTAAAACATACCATATTTTGAAACCATAGTGACTACTTCTAAACAAAGGTTCAACCCACAATTACCAATGATCAAATGAACCAATGGGCATGAGAAAATGACTAGAATTCTGAGACCCAATTGAATTGATCTCGATATGGCACCAGTTGCAATGATTTCTTCAAATACTTCACCTCAACCTCAACAAACTACCTATACTTCATGAGCACCATCCCCTTGAGATTGAGCAAGAACGATTTGTACTTGATAACCTCCCCAAGGTCTTTTAACAGGTGCATATCTCTTGGACGAGGAGCTCCAACCCCTAATGTGGCCACATATAGAATTTCCTTCAACCCCACCAGCAAATCAACCTTGACCAATTTCCTTACCAATGTCTCCCCATGGCTTTAGGAGTGCTAATGTCCAACGGAACTGCTAAGAACAGAGAAACAATATTGGTGTCAACTTGGTAAGCTTCACAGTCCACCATAAAACTATTATTGAGAATGATTTTAACCTCCACTAGAGTTAGGGCATCATAATTGAGAAGTATCCGTTTCAACCTCTAGTCTGCCACCTTGCCTTTGAAGGCCATTTTTTGCATTATGCTTTCCAATTGAATGGGTGTATCAACCCTAATAATCATGAGAGTCTTTGCAGACATGCATACAATAAACCTTGATACACCAGCCATGTCATCACCAAAACTCAAAAAAACCCTATGCCTTGCAATTGTTCCTCGAAAATAATATTATAGCCAGATTAAAATCATTTTTAAGGTGTCATGCACAAGATTGTGCCTGCCCGTCCGAATAGCCAGCTTGTTATTAATGTCTATCCCCCATCTCAAATTTGTAGAGGCTGAAACATGATTACCTGTATCCATGTGAAGTGACTTGCCACCCTCGCGAAATCGAGATTGTATGGATCGTGCACAGATTTGTGAAAGGAAACATTTATTTGATTTGACATCAAATATTGTTTACTCTAGTGAATGATGCCACCCGAGTTAACCAAAAACTCTGATTAATAAGTTGGAATCCACATATGATTATCCACGTTTGTGTAACCATCCAGCCTGGCAAACTTGACACAACCCTTCTCGCCAATGCAAATATGAAATTTCTACCACCTACGCTAATTCAAAAGAGCTTGTAACCATTGAACCTCAACCCTCCAAGCATAGCCAAACAGACTTCACCAAGCCCTGCTTTCCATGACGATGTTTGTGGAAAGCACAAATATATATAAATTGCAATCCATCGAAACTCCACCTCAAACAAGAGGATAAAGCATGCGACCCAACAACCACCGAAGAAGATCTTGACTTACACCTAGACTTTCCACAATTGAAGTGTGGAAAGTTGCCCACCCTACCACCCACTAATATAATATTATTATTAATATATATAAATAAAGATATAAAATAAATCTTATTAATAAAATATATAAATAATTATAAATTTAAATTGCACGGTTACTATTGCTAAAGTCTAACTAATTTTAGTTGTTATAAAAATACAAATAATTGAAAAGATGTTGCCAAATTATTTCTAGATTCTGACTGTATAAGGTTTTTTGCATCAACGTTTCGGATCACACTGAGTGATCCATCATCAGAATGAAGAGTTGAAAAAAATAAATTACTTAGTGTGATCCGAAAAGTTGATGCGAAAAAACTTACACACACAGAATCTAGAAATAATTTGACAACATTCTTTATGGATTGTGAAAATCTACTATCACTAATTTAAAAGATTGCAAAAGACTGCATGAATATTAATAATAAAAAGAAAATAAATAACTTTTATTCCAATAGATATTCTAAAAAGAGATGGAAATTAAAAATAAAATAAATTTAAATAAATTGCATGATTGTTACTATTAAAAAAAATAAAAAATAAATAAAAATAAGTTTAACTCTTATTGAAAGTAAATTAAATAAATTTTAGAGTAAATGAGAAAAAAATATTTCATGCATACAGTTCAAAACTAGTTTTAAACTGAAATTGCATGAAATGTCACAAGTTCATAAGACCAATCTAAAATAAAGAATTGGAGTAAGCATAGATGTAAGAAAATATCAGACTAATTTACATTAGGAAGAGCTCTAAAGGTTTTATTGAGCTAGACATCTACTCATCTAAGTCAATGTTGTAAATTGAATTGTCCTTCAATTTAAACTTTAATGCATGAATGAATTACTACTGAAGTGTTGCGATATTGACACTCATAGATTAAAGTCCAGATTGAAATTTCCTTACAACATGAAGTAGTTGAGAGTCTAAATACATCACTGGGTATTGTTGGAGACTATTTTTCCTGTAGAGCTAGAATAGAGAATTGATCCATGACTTAGTCTTACACTACAAACTTTTAAATATTCTGAACTAGTGTATCTATAATTCTTTTGAAGCATCTACAAGTTTTCCAGCCTTCCTATATGTCTCATTATCCTAAGAATGTGATAGGGATTTAATCATTAATGACTACATCAAACCAAATAGCTAATTCGTTTTCCTTCAGAATAAAGAAAAGGGGAAATATTTCAAAGAAATAACAAAAAAAAAAATTGCACAGTCACGGTTATATATATATATATTCAGCCACGTACACCCAATTTAAGGTCCACGATTAAAACGATCAGCTTTTTGTATCAATCAAATGTAAATTCATATTGTAAGAACATCAAATTTTCATAGGAAGAATAGTAGCTGTAATTATGTGTGAGTTCTTTTTTGCACTTAACAAAAAAAACATTATGTTACCAGTGAAATCATGATAACCATGTGAAAAAATTGTTTATCATTTTCCTACTAGCTAATTTTTTTTATGAACTTCAATTTGAATTTGAATTATTCTGTGAAGCAAATTAATAAGAGTTTATAGATGAATTGTGTTGTCAAGACTGTTTTCCCCTCTCACATGAGGCTCTTGTCCAAATCTGCTTGATCTGGCTTAAATTCCTTACCCAAAATTCTATAAAAATATATGTATTAAACTGGATATGTTTATGAATGTGTGGGGTGTAGGTACCATTTAGACTTATGTGGCTATTTTGCATTAAACTATTTCGTCCTCCCTACTCATAATATGTTATTATATTTTATACATTTATTACCATCACAAATGAAACACTGCAAAAGATGTAAAAGTTTACCTCAAGATATTTAGGATGAGGAGTAATAAAAAGATATTTAGTTTTAGGTTCTTAGAAATCTATGTATACATATGAATGACCTTTTGATTTTATTAATGTAGTGTTAATGAATTTATGGATTTGATACAACATGATATTTGTCGTATTTATTAAAAATATTGTGGATGATTATTTTATTGTTATCAAGTAGCATGTTTGTTATGAATAAATTATCAGCCACTTTCTATTATGAATTGCTCATTACTTAATGCAAATATCTTCAAATGATTTTTGCATTTTGTTTCCTTATTCACCAGCTTTTTGTAGTATATTGAATTTTTGAATTTCATATAAAAATGAAAAATGTAGTTAATCTTTTTTTTTTTTGTGAATTTTAAGTTGTAAATTGAAATTTTAAAAAAATTATTAGTTATGAATGTAAAGTTGGAATAATGAATGGTGTATATAATCATCTAAGAACAATAATTTAGTTTCATGACAATAATCTAGTTGCATATCAATAATTAGGATTGCATAATCTAGTTGCATGTCAAAGATTAAAGTGTGTGACAATTATATATTTTAACGTCTTCATGTAATAAAGATAGAAATAGTCAAGGATATTCAAATAATAATAAGGATATTCAAATAATCATTTGTGTGAAAGGATAAATAGTGCTTATATACTATGATTATTATGTTTGTTATTGTATTCATGAGTGTTTTTGGAAAGTTCACCTTTTGAGACAGATGTAGAGTATGAGTTTACAAGGAGTGTAGGCACTATTTTTTTCTAGTTCTACTTTTATTAGTTGTATATGATTATATGCTTGTCCAAGCAACTTAAACCATTGAAATAGATGGATTTACTATATATATTTACTCTCTTTCATATCCTAATATCGATCATAGCATGTTCTAGTATGATAGAAATGCAAGTAGATATATTAGGCATGCACTAGGTTCCATCATATTTGTCTATTTCATTTTTCTAAGCATCTCATGTAGGGTCAGTGGTTCTTCATGTCATGAAGAACTCTCTAAGTAAGCATAAGCTTCATGGTTGGGCAAAAAAAGGTGCCTAGACCATGTTCTCATCTCTTGACTTGTAGATAGATGTGAGGGTCAATGATATTCAAAGACTAAATTATTTATATATCCACATTACTATTGAATTATTACTTGTATGTGTACATTAAGATTGTACATTTATTAAATTATGGATGATTAGTGGATTGGACTATTGATGTTTCTAGTGTATGTGTAAATTTTTTGTATTGTGTATTGTATTATTGTGACTTGTGGGTGATGGACTGCTTAAGTCAACTATTGTATCATGTTATACACATTCTTGTGTTCATGTACGAACAATATTTCATATGATTTCATGGTTTGTATTGAGGTTATTTTTCATGTACTGATTTACTTGTGATTATTTCTTGTTAATATGATTAATAGTGTTAATTATTTGGATTTAGTGGTGAATTTTTGAATGTATACATTACATTTAGTATCAGAGCTCTAGGTTAAACACTAGGGCCTTTTTCCACTAAGTTAAGATGAAAAACTTGATTCTCGGTAATTTCATAGTCATTCTAGCAGCACTAGGGTCTTTGAGTTATGTATTGCCCATGTGGTTTTTATCTTGGTGCATAATCATGCAAGTACATTTTTTGGTGAGTCAATGTTTGGCTCCTTATATGGGTGTCTTAGGTGGCATTTAGTGAGTTCAGTGTGAACCAACCCATGCAATGTGTTTGATGAGGAAGATTGCCTCTTAGATTTTAGCGCATTTGTCAGGGATGGAAAGATATGCCTAGTTGACAGTCTCTTGAGTGGGTAATGATCATTCTTTGTTGAGTTGCTCATTGTGAGGGAAATTTGGTTGGGTATTTGCATGTGTGATTGTGATATTGGTAGAAATTATTGTTTGCATTTTTCCCTAGTATGTTATGTTTGAAAAATTCTTTCCAGTGAGAGTTAGTTAATCCCTTGAGCTTTCTGATAAGTTCTTTCATTTGTGATTGTTATCTCAATGTCTTGAATGATGTTAAGTTTGAATGCATGGCAACCCTTAAGTGGTCTTGATTATACTTGTGTGTTCTCCTTGGATGTATGTATATGAATGCATGTGATTGAAATTGGGTGGTAATTTCTTGGCTCATGATAGAGTATTCTAAATTATCTTATGTATCTTAAGCATCGAAAGAAATGTGGGTATGTCTTATAGTTGAAATGTAAAATGTGTTATTCCAGTAATATTGCTTATGGTGCATTGTATATTGCATTCTCAGTGAAGTATCATTGTACATGTGTGAAGTGATCATGTAAGTGCATGAATGGGATGTTGCATCATCATAATAGAATAAATTTTCTAAGTACTATTATGCTACTAGAATTACTCTATATCTCTTTTTGGTGATATTCCTATAAAATTTTTGACTTTTCAAAGTGTATGGTAACCATTGAATACTAAATAATATATTGAGTTTCTTTGAAATGTATGTTTTTTTTATCCAAGAGGGTTTTCTCCACTAAATCACTATGGTATATTTCTTCTATAGTTATTTCCTTGTAATTGTACATGATTAGTTTTTTTTTTTTTCACATACCTCTTCTCCTAGATTAGCATGAGAAGTATACTCCACACTTTTTTTTCCTTTCAAATATCTTATGTATTTTTTTATTTGCATATTACTTATTACAAAAACCAATTCTTCATTAATGATTTAATGCAACACTTACACAAATAAGAAAATAAAGAATATAATGATAACTATAATTTTATATTTAAGAGTTAGATTGATAATAAATTTCAAATAAATATGTATAATTCACTTAAATTGAACAACATTATTTAGTTTAAAATTTGAATAAGATATTATTGTGTAAATTGTTAATATTTGATCTTCATTAAAGTATTAGAAATTTCTATGATATTGGACAAACACTCTTGTGTCTATAAACCTTATTTCCAATACCTTGGTTCACTTTTATGACCATAAATGTCATCTACATGGGTTTCATATTGAACTTGTCTATTGATCTAAATGTGTGCATGCATGTTTGAATTGCACTAATTTGGATATATAGCCTTCTCATGTAATGTCTTATTTTTCATTTGAAAGGGGGTGGTTTATATAGACACCATTCTATTAAAAATTCAACTAAATGGAATCAAAGATTAAAAATAATAGATAAATATGTAAGGAAACCTAAGAATAGTGTATGTAGATGATGCAATTCTAATTCTCTAATTGTGTTCCTTTTATAAGATGCGATATAGAAGTAGGAGCTCTCAATGTCTAGATGGTTTTAAATGAATTAGAGTTTAATCTTAAATATTACATCCTAAGATGTAAGCTAACAAATTTTAAACTTTAATTGGCTTATAATATGTAGGTAGATAATGTGTTCAAATAAAAATTAAAATTTTGAAGGTTCAAGGGTCATTTTTATTCTTGTAGACTTTTAATTGCATGACTATATGCCTAACCCTTATAATGAAATAAATAGAACCAAAGTCAAAATCAATTTCTCAAGATGAATACAAATCAAGTGGAATAAGTTCCATGTTATTTACCAACTTCCACATTAAATTGTGTCGCTTATACATTAATATGACACCAATCTTCATTCACAATCTAACAAAACATTAGCAATCTCAATACATCGTACATTCTATTTATACTAACATAAAGTTATCTCGAAGTAATTTTTAAGACACAAATGTAATGTATATGTAGACTCTCTTATAATTATCTTACTTTATCATATGAATTGTACTTAACAAGACATAGCCATTTTCATTAAATGGTTGACACAATTGTATATAAATATATATTTTTAATGAATACAATTTTATTATTTTAAAAATAAAATAATATATATTAAATTAAGAAAAAGTAAGTAAAATAAATCATATTTTTAATTCTTTGAAAATAAAAATCTAAAATAAATCATAATAATCAAAATTTTCATTAATTGTAAACATAATAATATACCTGAACAATAAAATTAATAAACCAACAAATATAAGATAGACAGTTTTTAAGACTGCCCCATTTTATATTTTTTACGAAACTGAATTAGAAAGAAAAAGAATAAGCAATCCAAATACATAAACAACTAGGAAACACAAGTTGACTTCATAAATGCAGACATATTTCTATTGTACAGACTGAGGTTAGAGACAATGTTCATCAGTCCTTGAACGACTCCATTATTAAAGGCCTCTGACTAGAAGACGAGGACTCCCTGTGCCTTAGGTGGTCCGGAAGCCAAATGGCCTTACGTTTCTGTCTCAGACCAAAAATTTTAGGACATTCTCTAAAACTGCGGCATTGTCTTAAATCCAATTGTGTCAAACATGGAAGTTCCCCAATCATGGAAGGCAATTCTTTTAGCTCAAAGAAGGTCGATAAATTGAAATATTTTAGTGAGCTGAGATCTCTGACAATGAAGGACAAGGTTTTCAATTTGATGCAGCTACTTAAATCTAAATGCGTTAAAGAATTAAGCTGCCCAAAGCTATCAGGTAGTTCCTTCAATTCCAGACAATTGCATTTCAGCTCTGCTAAAGATCTAAGATTCCCAAAGCTAGAAGGCAATTCTTTAAGATCATCTGACTGTAGGCTCAACTTCTTTAACTGGCTCAGTTTCCCAAAGCTAGAAGGCAGTGCCCACAATTCCTAGCACTTTTCTAAATTTAAAACCTCCAAAGAGCTTAATTTCCCAAAGCTTGAAGGAAGTTCTTTCATGTTTACACACTCATCTCTCCAAAAGTTGAGGGCAATTGTTTCAATTGCTTGCAACTTGTTAAGATCAACTCCTCTAAATAACTTAATTGCCCAAACAGATTGGGAAAATTCTTCAATGAATTGCCACCAGAAATGCTCAATTTACATAATGAATGCAGTTCGCATACCTGCTCAGATAGCTCTTGCAGTTTATCCCATTCATCTAGTATCAATACCTTGAGGCCAGGTAAGTGATCAAGACATTGGGGTAATCTCTGTAGACTTTTCAATTATGCTAAATCCAGTTCCTCCAATGAAGAATTTAGGATGACTCTAGGGGGCCTTCTCCGAATTTTCCAGTTCATGAGACTGTGCGGTGGCTTTCATCACCTGTAGCTTCCTGGGTAACTGCGTTCATATGTTGATTCCATTTTAAAGAATACTTTCCTCATAGTCAATTCCCTCCTTCTGAGAGAACCCCTTGGCCACAAACCTTGCCTTGTATTTCTCGATGCTACCATCTGCACCGTGCTTGATCTTATAGATCTAGCGTGATCCAACCACTGCCCTATCTGTCGGTCTAGGCACAACCTCCCACACATCGTTCTGCACTATTGAGGTATACTCCTCAACCATTGCATCTTGCCACACTTGTTGCTGTGCAGCCTCCTGATAACTAGAAGGTTCACTATCTACCAACTGACTAACTAATGCCATATAGTCATCATACCTGGCTGGTTGTCTCCGCTGTCTACTACTCATCCTAGGAGCTCCCACAAACTCCTAAGTATTACTTTGTGACTGCTGGTTCTTGCTACCAACTGTAGAGGATGAAGTATCAACCTCCATATCACCCTGATGCATCTCTTGGATCTGCTGCATCTGCTGCTCCATACTCTGCGAATTCTCAGCACCTGAGCTTGTGCATGTACTAGTAACTGTACTCGAGCTTCGCTGTCCTTGATCTGGTTGAACGATCCTTGGAGCTTCCACTAACTGCTCACTCTGATCATCTGCTGGCAAATCTTTGGACCTCCTAAATGCCTTGTCCTCCATGAACTTGACATCACGCCTAACTATAGTCCTCTTGGTCCTTGGAATAAATATCCGATATGCCTTTGAGGTTTCACTGTACCCCACAAAGTACCCCTTCTCTGCAGTTTGATCTAACTTGGAACGTGTCGCACCTAGAATGTGACAATACGCCAAACTCCCAAATATCCTGAAGTGGCTGACATCTGGCTTCTTCCCTGAGAACGCCTCCTCTGGTGTCATCTTACCTAATACCTCATGTGGAACCCTGTTTTGTATGTACACTGCTGTACTGCATGCCTCTGCCCATAAGTAACGTGGCATATCCTCGGCTATACAAAGAAGCCTCACATTCGATATAGAATCTGATTTTCTCAAAGAACTCTATTTCTGTTGTGGGTTGTAAGGAACAGTCCACTCTCTCTTGATTCCTTCCCTGGTACAGAACTCCTGGAACTCTTTTCCTTTGTACTCGCCTCCATTGTCTGACCGAAGAACTTTTATCTTCCTCCCTGTCGAATTCTCCACAAGAGCTTTGAACTCTTGGAAGCGACTGAAAACCTCATCCTTGGTCTTCAAGAAGTATATCCAGGTCTTCCTGGAGAAATCATCAATAAAAGTAACAAAGTACTCATATCCTCTGAGAGACTTCGTCGACATTGGTCCACATATGTCTGAATGTACTAGATCAAGAACACCCTTGGATCTAGTGTCACTCCGTGGAAAAGTTGCTTTCGCAAACTTCCCCAACACACATCCCTTACATACATCATCATGCTCTGTGCTCACCTCAGGAACACCTGTCACTGTCTCACTAAGCAATTTAAGTGCTCCATGATGTATATGGCCCATCCTCCTATGCCATAGCTCTCCTTGATCTCTAGAATTACTGTTGCTCATCAGTGCCTTATGAGTATCAAACTGCAACCTGTAAAGTCGGCCGCTCCTAACTCCAATAGCTATGGGTGATTTCCAATCCTTGTGCTTAATTAACACACTTGCCCCTCTAAAGAGTACATTGTAACCTTTATCCTGAAGGACATATATGGAAATCAAATTCATACCTAAGCCTGGCACATGCAACACATCATGAATGGGAATCCGCTTACCATTCTCCCTCTGAAATAGAACAGTCCCTTTTCCAACTGGATTGAGCTTGGACATGTTCCCCATAGAAATTCATCACTCGCGTCCTCTCCTATAGTCGGAGAAGTATTTCAACTCCTGTCATAAGGAAATGACGCCCCACTATCTATATACTAAACACCCTGTGAGGTTGAGCTAGCCATACAAGCTATGAGAGCGAACTCATCCTCCATTCTACTAGAGAGCTCATCTGCACTTGCTGAAGCTGCTGTCTGCTTCTTGCCTTTCTTCCTTTGCGGGCAATCGCTGACATAGTGTCCAAACTCGTGACAGCCATAGCACTTGACTTTAGATAGGTCCTTCTTCTTCTTCTCACCTTGTGGATTTGATCCTTTACTAGACCCCTTCTTTGCTTTCCCTTTTCCTGCAAGGGAAACGTTCTCCTGTTCCGCCTCACTTTGCTGACTCTTGCTACTGGTCCTACTGACAAGACTGAGTCTAAGCTCCTCCTGAGTGAAGTCACTCCAAAGTCGATCCCAACTTGGCAAGGTGTCTCATCCATTAATAACTTGAACAAAGACATCCCACTGCTTAGTAAACCCATTTAGGGCTATCCGCACTAGCTCGTCATCACCTAGATTATCTCCAACAGCAGCCAACTCATCCTTGACAAGTCTGAGTCTGGTGAGGTAACTTGTCACGTCCTCTCCCTTGTTCATCCGAGTAGTCCTCAACTTTTCTTTGAGAATCAGCTTCCGATTAGTGGTAGCATTCTGGTACAGATTCAGAATGGCATCCCACATCTTCACGATCTAACTCTCATGAAGGAAAATGATCCTGACACCATCAAGACCATCCCCGCTTGGCATCTTCCTTCTTATATGCTAAGAGTCAGGCTGATCTCAGAGGTAGCTGTGTACAACATCGGGTCACATATTCTCGTCACATATTCCTTGATCCCATTCTCTTCCAGCAACAAAGAAATTCTGGCTTTCCAGACACCAAAATTTGAGGCTCCATCCAATCTGTCCTGATCTCTTAAACCTGCTGAGGCCATCTCAAAAGATAAAAGAAAATAAATAATAATAATTCTGAAGAGGCAGGATCTTTCCTTCCTTTGTTAAGCCTTATCTGCCCTCAGATCAGCTCTGATACCATGTGAAAATTCTATTGCAGTTACTGATTATTAATCTCCTATCTAATACATAGATTATTTGACTCTGAAAATTAATTCTCAGTAAATATCGAAAAATAACACAACTGCAACTTCACCAATAAAACTCACAAGAATAGAGAAGAAAACATTCACAATAATGAACACAATATTTTTGGACAAATTGTCTGTGGAAAAACCCCTCGGTGAAACCATCAGCAGATGAGGAATTATATTAAACTTCAGCAAATTAAGGAATACAAAACCGGCTTAGCTCTCCCATCGGCAGAGTTCGGCAATAATCTTCCGTAAATTCTTCCCTCAATTTCTCACAAATTCCATTAAATGCTATATCCCTCAACGCTTATCATCAAGCGCCTTGTTAACACCGCAGACTATTTGCTCTCACTGCAATTCTACTTGCTATCACTGCAAGTCTACTTGTTGTTGTTGTGTTCTCCAATTGCCCATTGATCCCCTTTTATACTTTTCTCATTGGAAAACCAATGGCCATGATTTAATCTCAATCAATGGCTAAGATTAAATAGACTATAAAAACCCTAACTAATTGGATTCTAGAAGTCTCTAGGAGAATCAATTTATTTAATTACATAATTATCTAGACAACTCAGCCCTTTTCTGGAGGTTTCTAGAAAATAATTAAATAATTAAATGACACTTCTAGACAATGGAGACACCTGTCCAAGCTACATAAATTAACATTATTCACAAATTCAAGGATTAGAGACCCACTTATGAGAAAGGAAATCCATAATGAATTTGTTCTCCAATTCAGTGTATCAGAAAGAGTTTCTGAACTTGTGCTTCTCTTTAACGTCTTTTCTTCTTTTGACTGCATTTACAAACAGGGCAATGAGTAAAACGCAAAAAGAGATGAACATTTCTTATGATTACGGTTGAAGCTGAATCACAGACTAACGATGTCTTCAAGATACTCCAGGAGCTTGTTGATGAGATCGATCAAACCATCAACGTCGCCCGCATTTTTGACGGTTTGAAAAAGGCTGATACAGTTTTCAACCGTCGGTAGTGGTAGCTGACGCGACGGTGGCTGAGCAAGTGAGGGTGTTTGATCAGGAGGAGACGAAAGCTTAACAGGCGCGGCTTGATGGATAGGTGATAGTGGTTGATTAACGGGCACGGGAGGCGGCGTCTGAGTTGACAGCAGTGGCTGAACAGGTGGCGGTTGAAGTGGTGGTTGCGAAGGCTCAACGGGCGGTGGCGACAGCGGCTCAGGAAGCGCTGGAGGCTGAACAGGTCTTTCCGAAGGCTTAACGGGGGACGGCTGCGGGGGCGGCTCAACAAGCGTCGGTGGCTGAACATGTTGAGGTTGAAAAGGTGGCTGCAAAGGATTAACGGGCGCTGCAGGCGGAGGCGGAGTAAAGGTCGGAGTCGAGGACGGGGGCGGGGCCGGCGTTGGAGGCGTGGACTGG
>VDFB02243817.1:0-16423 GCA_007258455.2 Sequoia sempervirens | reverse complement strand
AAGAGGGAAAAAGTTCATAGACTTGGTAGAGAGGATACAGAGTTGAGCCACAAAGAAATTAAACTGATAAAACTCTCAGCCAAGGAATGCTGAAGGCTAGGCTTTACATAGAACTCAACAAAATTAAATCCCACCAGAAATTAAAAATATCTCCATATCTACAGGTTCGGAATTCCATTATAACAAATCATATGCATATAAATTTCATTTCATTTTTTTAAAAGAGAAAAAAGCTATGCAACAAGATAATGCTTAGGACTCATACGTGCCTGAGTTAATTATCCGAATTGAAGACTTCAGAACTAATTCCTTTAGTGAATTTGTTTGCAAGTTGTCACCCAACGAGATGCAGTTCCTGGAACTTGATTCCGCCATCTCCCAAAAGATTGAGATACGCATTATTTCCCAGACTCCAACGCGTACAGTATCCACAAAAATTCTTCAAGAATGAAATCTAAAATAGACGCTAGCAATAATGGAAATGAGGCAGAAGGATGGAGCAAGCCCGAGTTGAGAAGAAATAAATGATTATGGAGGGGGCTTACCAATTTTGAGAAACTTGAACTCATAAACAAGATGGATAGAGATTCAAATAACATAGCAAAACTATAATAAGGTTTGTGAAACTCCTTGATAGCGATACAGAGAATTCCTAATTCCTCAAATGAGTAACTCAGGAAAATGTGAAAATCCCCATAATAGCAGAAGAATAGAGAAAACAAATTAGGAGATTCAGAATAAATGATATTTTCCTGGAAATATTCATCTACGAACCCCCCATGGACGCCGATGATGTTTTCAGATATTATTCTCCTTCTTCACGCCTCCTTCCCTTCTTGATCGTAGTTGATTTTTTTACAATCAGATTTCCATTCTACCGTTTTCTTCAACTACCAAATGTTCTATCTTCCAACCAGATTCAGTTACGAAGAGTCTATAATTAAATCTGACATAATATTGCATTTAGTTTTGTTTAATTTTTACTCTATTTAATACCTCAAAACACAAACCGAATAAATTGAACCAATTCAAATCATGCCGATCTAGTAAAATATATTGGCAATAATATTTACCCTTTACGTCATTGGGATAAATACCTTTGAGTCAACTAATATATTATTAATCAAATATCATTAAAATAACAATTAATTAACTTATTAATAATTCTTTACTTAATATTTTATTAAACTAATTTATTTAATTATTTATTTTCTTAATTTTGATATTCAAGTTTAATTTATTTAATTCATTTCAAACATTAATAATATTTTATTAGAATTTATTTCGTCACATTGCTTACCATAATAACATTATAAGCTTATCAATTATAATTAGGTACTAAACTTTTACTGGCTTTTCTCGTTTTTACCTTCATTCAAACTTAAGTAAAATTTTAATATTTAATCCTCTCTAATATTTTCTCACCTTTAAATTTATTAATTGAATTTAATCTTTAAATGATAATTACCTTTCCTCATCCAATCTGATTACTTTAAATAACAAACTCCCAAAGATAATTAAATTCTTTATTTAATTCCAGATAAGGAAAGTAACCCTATAATTAAATTAACTTTATTAACCAAATCCCAGCATATTATTAATGTTATTTCATAACTTTAAAATTAAATAAAATCACCACGTCGACATGATATTACCAACAACTTACTTGATATCACGATGACCGAAACGGGTGGGCAGACTACACGTCGGTCCGCTATGACCAGGAGCCGCTTCATCAAAACTCGTATTTCTGGACCCTATAGGTCAATTTTATGAGAACTCTAAGGCCAAACCAGAAGTACCCGATTTTTTGGTTTCTAGTAAGGTCGAAGTGCCCCTTTTTGCTGTATTTTTTTTTCTTTTTGCATAACTTGGGAAAATCGAGGCCTCTTTAAAATGAGATATTGTCAAAAGTCGGTTCGAAGGAACTTCTCGCAATCGCAGTGTGATTTTTTGGTTTTTCTTTTTTGATTCCTTTTTCGGCCTCAGAAATCGCATGTTGTTGTTTTCACTCTAAGAGACATATCTTTTGACTCGCTTATCCATTTTTCACTATTCTTGTGGCATTGGAAAGCTGGTTTTATCCTCTACACAGATCCGAGTTCTATTTTTATTTTCTATTTATGCATGTTTTTATTATCTCCCTTTACAATCATTGGGTTATTGTAATAAATGAACTGAGATAAAGTTCCATCATGGGGAGTTTCTTGCATAATAATCTGATTAGAGTGTGCATGCACTTTGATCTTCATCTTGATTTGATGATAGCTCACATGGGTTATATCTGGTTTCTTAGTTTCTTTTGGCCATCTTTCTTTCTTTGAAATATACGATTCACATCGGTTCACACTCAGACAAGAGCTTATGGGTTGATCCACATTGGTTCAGATCCTTCTATTGAGGGCCATGTTTTTATGGTTAATGTTCCGTAGTCTTTATGGTACTTGTTCTATGGAAGAGTTTTAGTCAGCCATCAACATCGAGATACATAGTTTCCAAATTCTATCATCATTTCATCTATTGTTGCTTCACAGATTCCAGGGTTGTTCCAGTTTGTGAGTTTTCCAGTGTTCCATGCCATTAGGTCTGCTGTCGCATTATTATGATTCCACTTTGGTTTCTTGAAAACAAAATTATCTTTCCTTGCTTGTCGGATTGTGGTTCCAGTGTTACTCCACAGTGTTCTTCCAGTGCTTCTTTGCAGCAGTCATCTCATTATAGGGGGGGTTTGTCCACCGGCTTTCCTTCTGCACCCTCATTATTTCATTTGTACATGGTACCCAATCGTTTTGTTGTTAGGACCTATTCATGCTTTCTTGCATTCATCTTAGTTTTAGGTAGCGTTTTTAGGTCTCCTGTTGCACTATGGGGGGTGTGAGTGTAATCACATTTAATTGTACCCTGCATAACTTTACTAGGTAATATTTAATTCTCGTGACACTATTTCATCCTTATCTGTTGAGCTATCTTGTTGCTCAAGATAAGATTAGGGGTTATAAGTATACTTTCTTTATAAAAGAAATCATTCTCATGTAATTATGAATTCTCGCATGTGCAGACTCCAAAAGTTTTCAAAGTAGCATTATTTGTAGGGTAGTGGTCGAATGACTTTTTTCATCCAAATTAATGAAACGAAAGAGTTTTAGAGTGAGATTCTCACCTTCAAAATATAAATTGTGATTTAATTTGAATTTAATAAATAATTATTATTCATTTTCTATTAGAATTACGACTAAAGTCCTAATCGATAGGCTGATTGAAAACATCTATAACTTCAACGTATCATATTTTTTTTGAACTTAAACATGCGCTACATTCTATGCTTCCACATAACATAGGATTAAAAAAAGAAAAATTAAATTTCATGAAGTTTTGACCAAGTTAAGGTGGCCTTTATTGCATGAGTTTTTATATTTTCTAAAAAGTTGTAATAAAAAATTCATAATTAATTATTTATTTGGAAAAAAAATTACAAAAAAATATGCATCACATCCGGAACATTAGTCCTCTATTATATATAAAATCTTACAAAAAATATTATCATTTTATTATGGTTAGGGTGTATTCTATTAAGACCTACTTTATTTTTTTCCCTGAAATTTAAGTACTACTACATTGAAATTTCAAATTTCACCAAATAGATTTTATTTATTTTTAAATAAACCTAGTATTTTAGAAACTACATTCAATTTTATACAAATTCTATTCTTACATATTTTTGAAATAATATAGATAACTTATTCAAATATTTACGTCAAGCTGCCTAACACTGATTTTTCTGAATTTTTTGCCACTTAAGGGCCTGTTTTTTGCATGATGATCCTGCACATACCCTCTTGAATAATAATATTTTTGCACATCTTCATGCAAAGCTCAAATTTTTCTGATTTTCTCTTATGTGGAAGGTTTTTCTAGTTTGCATTTCAAATCTTGGTTTCTAGCAGAACCTTCTTACATATGTGACGTATTGACTTCCAAGACCAGAATCAATCCTAGGTATGAAACCTAATGCAGGACCCTACACTCTGATACCAATTGTTGGAAGATGAATTACTCTAAGAGGGGGAGGGGGGTGAATCGGAGTAATGTACAAATTTTTAAACTTTTAACTTCATGAGCAAATTAAACAATGACCTTGAGACAACTTTATGAACCCTCTTAACTTGCAAAGTGAACGTTAACACATCAAAGAATTTTTAACAGAATGAAAGATTGATAAAAGACTCACATAACAATGTCAAAGCATGATATTGATTGTTCATGTAAACTTGATTGAACAATTCCTTTTAATGCTTTATTTTCACAAGACTTCATGTATACTTTGAACACTTTTATAATAGAATGAAATTTTTAATCAAGTATTAGAGAATTGAATGAATTTTATTGACATATGACAGAATGAAAACATTAACAGTTAAGCACATGGGCTGAAACACAAATGCACAGATTTCACCACATAAAACATTATTTTCCTGAGTGGAAAAACCCTCATGGGGTATAAAATCCACTTGTAAATTTATCTTTTTATTCATTCAAAAGAGCAACAACTCTGTAACAATGTGGAACACCAACTCCAAGTATAAACTGAAGCACCCAGTTCAAGTTAGGAGCACCAACTCCAAGTACAAACTAAAACACCCACTTCAAGTTAGGAGCACCAACTCCTAGTTTTACAAATGTCACAAATGATAAACCATTAAGACCTTAGAACTGCATTGATTTGATGTCATTAAACCTTAATAGCACATTAGTAATATGATATTCAATAAAACCTTAAACGGAGCCTTTCAGAAACAACCAAGGATATTCAAGAATGTCTCTATGTATAACATCTTCATCATTATCTGTGTTTTAAAAAAAGATTGGAGATAGACCCATTTTCTCTTCTAGTTACTACTATCTTAACCAATATCTCACTACATATTCCCTTTAAAATATCTCTTAGAGCAATGACAAAAATCCATGCTTAAATAAATAATAAAACTTGTGTAAATCATCAAAACTCTCAACTCAAACTAGAGTAACCAAAACAAAAAAAATAGTTATCTGTAACTGATTTTTGTTGCAAACTAAAACAAAACCACTTTTCAATCTTTATTTCAAAATGATAGAGATATTGTCAAAATTTTACCTCATTTTATGTTAGCCAGATGTCAGAAAAAAATCTCATACAATCTACCACATTTACCTTCATTTCCAACTACAATTCAACCAACATTCTTCCTATACTGACTTTCATTCTAGCTGGGTCAAGCAAATCATTCACCAACACCTCAAAACTGACTCTACAACTTTAGAGTGGTGGCAAGGGTTTGTTTATTCAAAAAAAAAATGATAACAACAAAATGTCTTCACCCTAATCTTCTTTTCCTTCAAATACTTTATCCAAGTTTACAATCATTTCAAATTCGACAAAAAAACATTGATCAACATCATTTGAAATCCATACCATAGACATAATAATGGCTCACTCAATTGCCACTCATCCTGCCCACATGTATTATCCTATCCACGTGACTCATTGAATTGAGTCATCAATTGCAATAACCTATCGACTATCCAAAGTATTCTATACTTTATGATTAGGTCGACACAAAATAGGGCCAATGTGAGATATGTCATCGACTGTCCAAGTTTCCCAATGCCTAAGTTGATACAAATAAATATAGTGCCAAATTGATAATCAATGTCAACTTTCTTTGAAGGCCGATACAAATAAAGTGCCAACATGATAACCAATAGCCATTTAAATGGCTTATATTTTAATCACCAAAGGCCAATGTGAGTAACATTTAAAACTTTAACCATAAGTCCTTGAAGCCCGATAAATGTGACTTCATTTACCACTTGAAACCATAGGAGCTTTATCTCCTTTATAAAGCATATCTTGGCTATGTGAAACAAAAACCACCGATGCCAAAGTGTACTATTAAAATATGATAAAAAGCCATGTCAAATATAAAGAGCTCGATAATTACCAAAGGAAAATACAATATGTCCCCTTGTGAAAGATTTTAACACCAAGTGAAACCAATGGTATGAGTATATACCGAAATGATATCACCTGAAAAAAAATATCTATGATCACTGCACATAATCACACAAGATTAGTATCAAGGATCAAGTAATCATCAAATGAGTAGAATATCATCAAAGCATTATAATGAACCAACTGAGTATGCCAATAGCCAAGAAACCAACTATGTATGTTCACTGAATATGCCAACTGAAATGCGATAGGAGACCAATTATGTATGTTCACTGAAATTCCAATAACCAAGCGAACCAAGAGTATGTTATGAAAAGAGTGAACCAATGAAAACTGAATACCATAGTGTAGCCAACTGTGCAGCCAATTGTAGTTTTGACATCAAGGACAAAAATTCCAATAGAAGAAATTCAACATTAAAACTAGCCCTTGTCCTTGTAGTAGGTGATATATTTGATGAAATAAAGATTCTAGTTGTGTTAGAGTTGTTCGTAGGGTATGTGCAAGATCATGATGGGCCAAAAAGTGGTGATATGATGGGTATGTGTAGGGTATGTGGTTGACGTCTTTTTTTTACCTAAAATTGATGAAACGAAAAGGGTTTTTAAAGGAGATTCTCAATTTTCCACCAATATAAATTATGCTTTACTTTGAATTTAATAAATAAATATTTTTCATTTTCTATTTGAATTATGACTAAAGTTTTGATTGATAGGCTGATTGAAAAACAACTATAGCTTTCAAACAGTATCACATTTTTTGAATCTGAAATATGTGTCACATTCTATGCTTCGCATACTATAGGATTAAAAAAAAATTGAATTTCATGAATTTTTGACCAAGTTAAGGTGGTCAGACATACGAGTTTTTATATTTTTTAAAAGTTGTAATAAAAAATTCATAATTAATTATTTACTTGGAGAAAAATTACAAAAAAATATGCATCATATCTAGACATGAGTCCTCTATTTATATCTAAAATCTTATCATTTTATTGTGGTTAGGTGGTCATACAGACACCTAGTTATTTTTCCTAAAAATTTAAGTACTACTACATTGAAATTTCAAATTTTCACCAAATATATATATATATATTTTAAAATAAACCTAGTAGTTTAGAAACTATATTCAATTTGCTATAGATTCTATTCTTACATATTTTTGAAATAATATAGATAACTTATTCAAATTTTTACATCAAGTTGCTAACTCTGATTTTTTCTAAATTTTTTGCCACTTAAGGGCCTATTTTTTCCATGATGATCCTACACATATAACCCCCTAGGTATATGTTGGTTCCCAAATCTACAATCCACTTGAATCCTAAAGGGTTGTCAGGCCTAATGGTCAGATTCAAGGAGACATTTGGGGAAAAAATGAGAGATTGAATTAAAACCCTTTCTCCCCTTCACTTCGGGCTTTGTGAAACCTGAGAGGGTGATCCTGATAGTGTGGTTATAGATAATCTTGTGTGCCAGAGTATCGAATACACTATAAATAGATGATTCTCCTCAAATTGTTTAACAAACACAATATGCTAAAGACTTGGTTGACCTTCATGGCAATGTCTGATTTAAACATGAGAGATGTAATACACTAAGTTCAACACACACAATAATACTAAGATGGATAAATAAATTTGATTTTAAATTGTGATTTCCTACTAAATTAACCAACTAAGTGTAACATGAATACTTCACTTAGATTAGTGTCTCATCCATTAGGATGGGGTCAATTCCAATACCTATAAAACCTAATAGCAATTTAACACACATCATCTAAGCTTTGACAATACTACATTGTAGTACATCAACATTTTATTCTCAACCATAACTTCTTACTGATATCCTAGCACTTAATGGACATGAATCTACAACTTCACTCAAGCATTTATATTAATTCCTTGAATTAATGAGAAAGAAGAAAACCACACACCCACTGGAAATCAATGGAAACTAACAAGACAATCCTTGATTATATTATTCATAACTCATAAAATAAGTACATAGGAGAGAAAATGGTTTTGAATTTTCACCATTCTATATTATATTGCTAGTATTACTATCAGAAATATGTATGCATTGATAGACTTAAACCTAAGACAAAACCCTGAAATGCTCTGTATTTTCATTACAATATTATATTTGATTAATTACAAAGCAACGAACCCCTTGCAAATGAAGCAAAAAACTACACTCGAGGGAAAAGCTGAAACCCTAAATGGAGATCCTCAATAGACATCTCGCATCACTTAGCTCCATTGATCAATAATTTCCTTCAGCACATGAAGAATCTTCAATCTGCACTTAAATTTTCACCTCTTTATTTTCTTGCCTCTACAGCAAATGAATTTGTCTTTACCTTGAAAGCCCTTCATTTTTCTTTCTTTCACTTGCAATTCCCATGTAAAATTTTTTCATTTCTATAAAAACTCACTTACTAGCTTTATTTCACTCTACAAGTGAAAGATATTAACTATGGGTAAAAACCCACATACCCATTTTCCCTTTTACTTTGTAAGTTATTTTCTTATTTTGCCCATATGTTGGATTTAATTCCTAGGTCGTGTGAAATGGTTAGTTGGAATTTTCCACCTCATAGGACACTAAAGAGTGCATAAAACACTACCAAAATTTCTCCCCAGGCATAAGAAATGGTTGAGGTACCTTTCTGGAAGCGAAAACCTTGATTTGCACCTTAAAAATAGCATTAAAAAGTCGCTCCAAACAAGAAAACATGATTACATCCTATGGTTTGTAGCCATTCACAATGAAGTCCATTTAAAATGCCCCTTCATCTAGAAAATATTAGTTGCAATGCCTATGCATTCACTTTGCCTTTTAAACATACTTTAGCCACTCAAATATTTACCAATGAGAATCCATCTGTAGACACTAAAATTTGGTCTAGGCCTGTGACTTCAATTTCTTCATAATTGTTACCTTTATTGTCATAATTAAATAATCCTAATTATTTAATTATATTTCTAAAGTCCTTGGTTCTCTATTAATTAAATAACTTTATTTAATTAATTCATTTTGCCATTATTCAATCCTGATTATTTAAATAAATGATTATTATTTAATTACGTCACTAATTCAATTTATCCTCTTTCTGAAATTAAATAAATTCTTATTTAATTTATTCTTACCACACCTTCGACTATAATTAAATAAATACTTTGATACTTTAATTATTTTTTAAATCTTTTCTTCATTCAATTAAATATATCTTAATTTATTTTATCTTCAAATTTTGAATGTTGAATTAAATAATCATTTAATTGATAAAAGGAATTATTCTTGGCATTTTCTTCTATAATTGGGTAATCACCTAGTTATCTAATTATTCATTACCACTTAAGTCGAGATTTAATTAAATCGGCTAGTCATCTCCTAATTTCATATCTAATTGTTTCTAATGAAGAGACTTACTGATTTAATCAGTCAGTTATCTAGTTTAAATTCTTTTGCGTGCAAACATTTATTAATTAAATATCTTTATTTAATTAATTAATTCATTTGTGCATTCGAACATATCGTTTCTTTTATTCCATCTTTATCCTTTACATGCAATCATTATTCTTCTAATTTTTGAATACTTTCAACTAAAGATTAAATCATTATTTAATCTTGATCTTCACTTTTCATGTGTTGTCACTCACGTCACTACTAACACTAATCTCAATGCATGTCAAATCTTTTAATCTGAACTGTTTGTCTATCTTTCAATCTGAGCTTGTCATTCTAACAATCAATTTTCTATAAATTGACCCAGCCTTCATCATTGTTACCTCTCCCGAAGTCTGATGACTTTTGGAGCACTTGTTTTATAATATTCAATATTTCGCTATTATCACATATATTGAGGCTATACTTGGGTAAGTGCACAAAGTTGAGTCCACGAAACATGGAAGTTTTTGCCTTAACCAAAAAATTGAAATTGGCTTTGAGGAAATGGGATCCCGATTTTAATAAACGGGATCTCAATTTTTAAAAATCAGGATCCCGTTAAGGTTTGGGATCCCGAGCCTGACACGGAACGGGATCCCGTTTCCCATAGGATCCCGAACCAATGGAAAAGGCACGGGATCTTGGTTGTCACGAAATGGGATCCTGATTACTATGAAACGGGATCCCAATTTCTATAAATCGGGATCTCATTTGGTAGAAATCGGGATCCCGTTTTATATTGCTATTTATTAATAAAAAAATAGGTTTCACTGCACAATGGATGGGACCTCAAGTACTAGCGACAACGACCCCCACAATCAACTATAGGTACCCACCTACATGCCATTTTTTCCATTTTTCTATTTTGAATTGAAATTTTGAAGAAAATAAGTGAATTTAGCATTTATTTATTTATTTATTTCACGTTTTAAGCATTTTTTTAACTGTTATAGTAGAAATGAATAATTGTAAAAATAGACAAAAAAATGCAATGAAACCTAAAGGTTTTTAATAAAAATAAAAAAAATAAACCTTGAATTAGTGTTTTACAACTGCACCAGAATCCTTGAAACTCTAAATTGTTTGATTAACCAAAAAAAAATTGAATTTTGAAAACTTAATTGAAACAAAACAAAAAATTCATTTCTTAAAAACCCTAGAAATCAAAAATGAAATAAAATTGTATTTACAAATCCAAATCAAGCTTTCTTGAAACCCTCAATCAAAATCACAATGAAAAATTGTTGGAATTTCAAACCCTAGTTTGATTGAAAACAAAAAATTGCATTAAAAAAACCCTAATTGTTTAAAATTGAAACCCTAAATTGAATTGAAACAATTTTTTTTGTTAAAACCCTAATTTGAAATCAAACAAATTATTTTGATTTTGAAAACTAGGTAATTTCGACCTCAAAAAAATTCATTTGCATTGCTTAAATGTTCTAAATTTTATTTTCTTTGTATGGAAAAAACGATATATATTAAACTTTAGTTTCAATGTTAAATTATAATTAGATTAGAAAACAATATGTTAAAGAATAGTTAAAATTCATAAAGTTTATCTTGATGTTTTTTTGCAAATTTAGTTAGTAAATTCATAAATCTAAGCGCGTACAATCGATTACAATTGACACTAACTTTCAAGTCTAAATTATTGCAAGGGCCACCCAAACTTCACCCTAAGTTTGCTAAACCCTAGACCCTAAACTGTAAAATCTAAACCCTCAACACTAAAGCATTTGAATTTTGTCTTAGGACCTTAAAATGAAATTTGGTTGCCTTAAAAAACCCTCTATTGTCACCATTTAGTAGAGATTTTTGTAATGTTTTCACTTATTTGAACACATAATATAAAACCTTTTGGTTTCTACAAGTTTATGAAGAGTGGATGATCACTCTCTATGACAATTAGACATGATCATTAGGGTTCTAAATCATTGGAAGAAAACTGAGAGCGTGAGTGAGAGTGCTATGGGTAAAGTTTCTTTCATTGGACATACCTAAAATTATGTAGGTTCAATGTCAAGAATGGGTCTATTTGGTAGATTTATGAAAACTATTTTGAATATCTAGAATTCCATAAAAGTATAATTATAGTAATTCCAATTGGAAACACTTGGGTACATATATATGATATGAAATTTAAATCTAGGAAGGTGTCTATCATATAGGCGAGTTGATAATACATGGAAAGAGGTTTGTATGGGAATATATGTACCACATGACCTCTATAGGATTTTTAAGGTGTGATCCTAGATAATAATCCACCCATCCTCAATCATAATGGATTCTTTAGCAATTAAGAGAGATTCAATAGCCATAAAATTACCTATATTTTGATACTATATAGATTTATGTGGAAGTTGATAAATGCATCCAATGAGGAGACCAAGATGGAGTTTCATTTAACACCTACAAGGTACACATGCATGGGAAAGGGATAGGGGTACATGATGATAGGTTGGAGGAACTACATGCTATTAGAGATAGGAGGATTGGTTAATATAAAATAAATATAATTAAATATTTATATTATTTAATATATTATATTTAATATAATATATTAAATAATATATAATATCATCTAATGAATTACAATTAAGGATAGGTAATGTTACATAGTCCCAGCGGGGTTTTAATGAAGTTAGGCTTAAAGATTCAATTAGGTTTGTAGTAAATAGTTAGGTTAAAATTAGGAATATATAATAAATATTAATATAATTATAATACAAATATAAATTAATTTAATGCAAACATAATTTAATATAATATAATATAGGAATACATTTAAGATTAGGTAAAGGTTATAAAGAATTTAATTAAGTTTCAATTAGGTTTACAATTCAATTAGGATATGGCTAGGGGTGGGGATCATTTAGCATTCTATTATGGTTAGAGTATGGGTTACATTTAAGATTACTGTTATTTTTGTGATATGTATAGATTGATTCATTTTTAACATGATACTTTTTTTATTAGAGGGGTAAACACTTTTGACCTATAGCTAGATGGAACCAATGAGGCTATGGTATGACTAAATTTGGAGCTTACTAGACATCTAGATCCCCTTAAGCCATCCTATCACCTTAAATGGTAAATCGATTTCTTAAGGGGTCCCAATATGAAAAATTTCTTAAAGGGATCAAAGAAATTCTTAAAATTTGGTGAAGTTGCCCAAGGCAACCAAATTTAACAATAATAAGATCGTGCAAGATTATAATATGAATGAGATTTCATGATCTAGGTTGGTTAGTTGAAACAAGAGTAGATCTCAATCAACTATTCCACAAGAAAATGTTCTTCACTAACTTGCAAGTTCATTAAATATTCCAAGGGGCACCAAAAATTTACCCTAAGTTTTGTAAACCCTAAACCTTGAACTCTAAAATCTAAACCCTAAACACTAAACCATTCATTTTGTCCTACCCAACACTTTAAAGTGAAATTTGGTTGTCTTAGGAAAATCCGCCATATTTTATTCCCTTATGCCATGTAATTTTGTCCTAGGATCTTACTACAGGTACATCCCCTTAAGTTATCCTATTACCTAAATACGAACTCTAAAGTCTTAACCCTAAACCCTAAAGACATCATTTTTATTTAAAGGCTCTTAATGAAATTTGGTTGCTTGGAAACTTCCACCAAATTTTATTCGCTTGAACCATGTCATTTTCTCCTAGTGCTTGCTAGGCGTATAATCATAAGCCATCTGTCACCTAAATCATAGTCGATTTCATGGAGGATAAAAGTTCTTAAATTTGGTGATCAAAGTTGCCATCATGATCTAGGTTGGTCAGTTGAAGCAAGAGTGAACTCAATCAGCTATTCCACAAGAAAATTTTCTTCACTAACTTGAAAGTTCATTAAATATTCCAAATTCTAAAGGTCCTAAACCCTGAACTCTAAATTCTAAACCCTAAACACTAAACCATTCATTTTGTCCTACCCAGGATCTTAAAGTGAAATTTGGTTGCCTTAGGCAACTCCACCAAATTTCATTCCCTTATGCCATGTAATTTTTTCCTAGGATCTTACTACATATATCCCCTTAAGTTATCCTATTACCCTAAACCCTAAACTCTAAAGTCTAAACCGTAAACCCAAAAGCCATCATTTTTCTTAGGCTCTTAATGAAATTTGGTTGCCATAGGCAACTCCACCAAATTTCATTCCCTTATGCCATGCAATTTTTTCCTAGGATCTTACTACATGTAGATCCCCTTAAGCTATCCTATTACCCTAAACCCTAAACTCTAAACTCTAAACCCTAAACCCTAAAGCAATCATTTTTTCTTAGGATCTTAATGAAATTTAGTTGCCTTAATTGTAACTCCTGAATTTCATTCCCTTATGCCATGTAATTTTTCACGGGGATCTTGTTCTACATATATCCCCTTAAGTTATCCTATTACCTAAACCCTAAGCTCTAAAGTATAAATTGTAAACCCTAAAGTAGTCATTTTTCTTGACCAATGAAATTTGGTTGCCTTAGGTATCCACCAATTCATTCCCTTATCTCATGTAATTTTTCCTGGGATCTTCTTATATATCCCCTTAGGGTTATCCTATTACTAAACCCACTAAACTCTAAAGTCTAGAAGCAAGTAAACCCTAAAGCCATCATTTTTTCTTAGGCTCTTAATGAAATTTGGTTGCCTTAGGCAACTCCACCAAATTTCATTACCTTATACCATGTAATTTTTTCCTAGGATCTTACTGCATGTAAATCCTTAAAGCTTCTATCTATTACCTAAACCCTAAAGCCATCATTTTCTCTTTAAAGGCTCTTAATGAAATTTGGTTTCCTTGGGCAACTTCACCAAATTTTATTCACTTGAGCCATGCCATTTTCTCCTAGGACCTCACTAGACATAAATCCCCTTAAGCCATCCTGTCACCCTAAATAAATGATGATTTCTTAGGGGAGTTCCAATATGATGACATTTCTTAAAGAGGGATCAAAAGAGTTTGCTTAAAATTTGGTAGATGGATTTCCCAAGGCCAACCAAATTTAACAATAATAAGATCTGCAAAGATTATACAATATCAATAGTTAATTTTATTTTCATTCAAGTAACATGTGCCTTAGACATATAAATGAGGCTTATATAATTTTATCATTTGTATTCAATTATTTAAGGCCTTTTATATTGAATGGTTTAAAGGTATTTCCTAAACATGTATCTTACATCTTGAAATTACAAATATAATGCAAGTTCCTCCTTATCTTAAATATCCATGGATCCATTCAATAATGATAGCAATCACCTCCATGCATCCATCTCGACACCTTCACCTCCACCTCCGCAGCCTCCACCCACTCCACCTCGTAACCTCCCACAGGTCCACCACCTGAAATCAATGAACATGCTCGTTTGCAAGCATAAATCAATGCTTTTGCTAGAACCATCCAAGATCAAATCAACATTATTCAAAATGAAGAATGTGTCACACCTCCCGTGAGGATGTTTGCATCTAGGATGAAAGCCCTTGTTGATGTTGTCAGCGCTATGGATGGGATCGTAGATGCTCATCGACAATGGCTAGAGGAGAGGAGAACTCCTGATTTTGAAAAGGAAAACACAAAGAAGTGAAGATCTATGCAGTAGAGAGCCATAATAGTTTATAAGTTAAAACAATGATCTTAAATAGTTATGAATTTATAAATTTGGTGAACGATGGATATTTTGTGTGATGAATTTATAAATTTGGTTCCAAATGGATATTTTTAGTGACATGAATTTATGATTTTGGTTCTAGATGGATATTTTTTAGTGACATGGATTTATGAATTTGGTGGGAATTATGAACTTATAATAGATAATTATATAATAGTATATATTTTTATGACTATCTACTAGATCATGATTTCTCTGTTGAGAAAAATTGTAATATATATGTGTGTGTGTATCAATATTTAGGCATAAAATGAGCTTTTTGTGAGATGTTTTCCAAGTTTATTGTTTAGTATGTATGTCACAAGTATTAAAATTTTCATATATAGTTCTTTAAATTTTGAAATTTGTATGTGTACATAAGTTTTAGTTTGGCAGATTTATGCATATGCAAATTCTTCATCTGTAATTTTTTATTTTAAATGCATGTACATACATTTAATTTTTAATTTTGTATGGACAAGCTCTTGAGTTGAACAATCAATGTATATATATTGCATTTCAATTAAATATATGAGCTTAATATATATGTTGCTCATCCTATTTCAATTAAATATATGATCTTAATATATGTATGCAAATGGACTATTTTGTATGATTTAATGTAGGTGCACATTTATATCAAGCATATCATGGATGATTTTAACATTGATGATATCATTAATCCACCACCTCGGCCACAGCCATCGCTTGCCCCCTCACCTCCACCTCCCCTTCCCCTTCCCCCTCCCCCTCCCCCTCCACCTCCACTTAATATGCCACATCCAACACCTATTGCATCTGACGAGGCTCGCTTGAGAGCACGGATAAATGATCAAGTTGCATCCTTACAAAATCAAATCAATGCTATGCAGAGTCAAGCATTGATTCCTCCACATGTGAGACGTTTTGCATCTACAATGCAAAACATTGTTGATTCCATCAGGATGATCAATTTTGATCTTGATAGGCATCGATGAGACAAAGAACAAATGAGACAATTTTATTCTGATGTTCTCTCTTACAAACAAATATTAGACCTTAAAATATTGAAAGCCTATCTAGCCCCCTACTTTCTTGACCCCGTTACTCGACAACCCATTCCACCCAAAAAATCTAGAATATCCATGAGGTGGTGCATACATCTGCAGATGAGTGCACATTTTTGGGATCGATGGTATATGGTTTTTGATAGTCCCCCACATGGTAATTGGGAGTGCTCATTTTTTTTTTTTGAGAAAGTTGTATGTAGAGTTTGTTTTGGGGCAAAAGCCCAATTATTTTGATTTTAGATCATTTCAGGGTGTTGGTGGCGGCATACCACAATA
>VDFB02243814.1:0-15966 GCA_007258455.2 Sequoia sempervirens | reverse complement strand
ACATGGGTCAATGAGTTTGGATATTGAAACTAATGTTGAACTCGATAGCAATATCATAATTATATATACTAACTAAAAATTCATGTGATTATTATTCTATCAATTAGTAAAGAAACAATGCATAGATTTTTTCATATTTGTATGACTCTAGTACTTCGTATTGATTTGGTTTGTAGTTAATAAACATCAATTTATGTAATTCCTATTCTATGAATTGAAAAGTATCTACTAGAAATGTCTTTAAAATGTAAATGTGTAAACATGCCAAGTTAATAAAAAATTGAAATTTGCATTAATATGAAAACTTCTAAATGACAAATACCTCTTACAAAGATTTTCTCTTTGACAAGAATTCATCCTCTACCGCAAAATTCTACACTAGAAATAATAATATTGCATTCAATTATAATCTATATCATAGATAAATAATTCTTAGAACCTCTAATTTCATTATTGTATATTTTTACTATTTCATTTATTAAATTGTATGATTATTCACAATCAATAATTGTTCTAGCTGGAAATAGGTACCTCAAGGTAAGGGTCATTGGTTGGGTCAAAGGGACACCCCTCTTGCATTAAAAAAAAAAAAAAAAAAATTGTTCTAGTTGAAATATTTTATTTACTACCAAGAATAAAAATATGTAATGTTATTTTTCAATATTACAATTTAATAATGTTAGATCATGAAATTATAATATTATTCATTTTATTAAATCGTGACATTATAATTCATAACTCATAATTTATAAATACAATTTAGAACCTCTAATTTTATTACTATATATTTTTTGTAATTTCATTTCATTTTACTAAATCAGATGATTATTCATACAACCGAATAATTGTTCTAGTAAAAAAATATTCACAATGCAGAAATTGTACATTATTCATTTTATTATTCACATATATTTTAGCACATGAAACAAACACATACCAAAATTAACAATAATATCAACTAGCTCATAGATGTGGCTTTACAAAGAGTTTGGAAGAGTTGCTGAAAACCTTCCACAATCCTGCCTCTCTCTCCAACTATTAGCCACCCATGAAATACTTCAGCAGAATCAATTGTAGAACCTATTGGTGCACGTATTGATGCTTGAAGATAGCGCCCACCGTCCTTAATAAGGGGGGGAACTTCTCTGAAGACACTTATGACCACCCAGTCTCCCTCGCTCAACTTTACTTGAGTAAGTTCTCCTTCCTTAATACCTATATAACCACCATCAACGGAACGGACAAGATAACACACCATAGCCGCATTGGCCAAATTTGTCTCCCCGCATGTTAAACGCCACCGTCTCATTGGACCGACAAATGAGTCAACCACGGCAAGGCCAGGAAAAGTGAACGAATCCAAAATTGACTCAACACCAGGAAAGATCTTTCCACATACTGTCATTTCCCATGGCCACTTCTGCAAATCAGTTGCAAAACACTTCAGTTAAACAAAACAATTTTCTTTCAGAATAACAATTTCATATTTTTAGCAACCTCTGTTACCTCTTTCTGTATGCTTTGAATGCAAGCTTCAAAAGCTGATATGTTGTCTGAACTCATATTCAGCGTCCGCAGTCTCTCCGTGCCCCGCAAACTGTGTATACCAGGTACCATCCGACACGTCCTTACACGCAAATTCTTCAGGGACGTCAAATGATCTAAACCTTCTATTTGCTTTATTGTAAAGCAATCTTCCACATAAAGATTATTTAAGGAAACTAATCCTGCCAAACTCGGTATCTCATATAACTTTGGGCAACTTTCAAGTGTAAGAGTGGTCAAGCGGGACAAGTTTCCCAAAGAAGTTGGCAAACTTTCCAACAATTCACACCCAACAATTTCGAGCCCTTCCAATTTGTTCAAGTGACCAATGCTAGGTGGTAACTCCCTTAAGCTCTTGGTGCATCTTAAATCAAGCTTTCTTAGAGAAGCCTGATCTGTGATATTGTGAGGCAATTCTTGTAATTCATAGCAATATGAAACATCAAAAACCTTGAGGCTTGTTATGTTTACCAAAATATCTGATTCTAAGGTGAGTTTGTGACATTGAGATAAACAGAGATATTCGAGGTGTATCAGCTGCTTAAAAGACACAGGCAACATCTTTAAACTCGAACAATCACTCAAATCTATATACCGTAGGCTTACCAAATCCCCAAAATGGTTAGGTAGACTTGATAGAGTGTGCCATCCATTTAAGGTCAGATCTTCCAGCGAGTGAAGTCGACAAAACTCTTTTGGCAGGCTCGATAGTGGTCCCCGGTAATCAACTAAGGATAGTCTTCTCAAATGCTTGAGATGGCCTATAGACCTGGGAAAACTTTGGAGCTTGTGGGCTTTTTCAATTAGCAGCTCTCTCAATTGCAAAGGAGGCTGCGCACAACCAATTTTCAATTCTATTGAGATAAAACATAAAAACATTCAAAAAGAACAAAAGCATTCACTCTAATTGGAAAATAGCAAAGCTAATTTCTTACATGTGCGTCATCCCACAATGCTTCCAAGAACTCTAAAGAAATAAGCTCTAGAACTCTAATGTTCTCCAGTGAGAGCCACGATGGAATACATCTGTGCTCAAATTGAGACCATCGAAGCCACAAAAGGCCTCTCGATAGCTCCCCAAATTCTTGGGTAAAATCATTTCCTTTAACAACAAGAAGTTGTAATTCAACCCGAACATTTGAGATTCTCATCATCTCCATGTACTCCTTGAAAGGCTGCGGGCAGTCAAGACTGTTGGATCTTCCCCAGTTATCAACTGTGGCGGCCATTATCCCCCGAATCGGCATTCCTCGCTAAGTGGTAAAAAGCAACAAATTAACGTCAAACCAATTAGGGGAAAACACAAAAAAAGAAAGACTTGAAAGACAAACAAGGTTTTCACGCTATGATTAATGACCGGAAATATTTAATTTTACCTGAATGTGGATATTCTGTCTCTGAAACCAGAATCGCGATGGTGAGTGTGTCTTTGCAATTTGTCTTCCCAAATCCCTGAGGTGATCGTGCATCCTTATACGCTCTTCATCGTCCACCTCAACAAGGCACTTGTTCTGAAGCGTTTCCCAACTATATAGACCGCTCCAGCCTGATCCATCCCACACAGCAATTGCCGAACTTCTACTTTCACCAATAAAGAAACATGCAATATCCAAGAATATTTCTTGTTCATCTTCATCGAGCGCATCATAACTTACTTTTAGCCTCTGCAAAATTTCCTTGGGCAATATTCTCCGGATCTTATCTAGCTGAGAAACCCAATAATCCCTGGACCTTTTGCCGTAAAGCTGTCCTCCAATGACTTTCAAAGACAAAGGCAACCCATTGCAAACATCTAAGCAATTTTCAACTAAATCTTCAAAGCCTTTTTGTGGCAAGGGCTGTAAGAAGGCATGCCAGCAGAACAGCTGCTTTGCATGAAAATATTGCAGGGGTTGCATTCTGTAAATGGACGTGATGCCCCACTTTGTAAGTACGTCCCCTTCACGTGTTGTAACAATGACCAGACTACCTGATCCGAGGCTCTCCTTTGGGGACAACAGAGCATCCAGTTGATCCTCGTGATCTACATCATCCAAAACTATGAGCACGCGAAGAGTTTTCAACTGATTTACAACAACTCCCGTGCCTTGCTTAACATTGTCAAAAGGCTTAAGATTTTGAATACGGAGGTCTTTCAAGAGTTTCTTCTGCTTGGTATGCAAAGCATTTTTGGATGTAGCATCTCGCACGTCATGCAGAAAACTGGAGCGATAGAAGGAAGAGCTTTTCCTATTGTAAAGCTCTGTTGCGAGTGTAGTTTTACCAGAGCCGCCAAACCCAACGATCCCCACAATTTGTACTTGCTGCTCACTCTCAATATATTCTTGTCGACTTCTTTCAAAGTCTTCTACGATTTCATCCATTCCAACTGGATGTTTGGCCACCTCCAACGGCTCTTTTTTCATCACTCTCAAAACAGAATTCACAATGCTCTTCAACAGCATCCCTTCATCGCTGAACATTTAAAACCAAAATAAATACGATGAAACAGACATATACTGTAGAAGAATGTGCGTACTATGTAAATGGGAGAGGCAGGGTATTTGAATTCTTACCCATTATTGCTGTTGAGCACGTGGCCAGAAAGATTTGAGACTCTTTCGAGCGCCGTTTTCCACTCCTCCACCATGCTTGAGGGGAACCTGCCCCTCTCTTCGTGTTGGGAGAATGCATGTGCATAACATCCTTTCCCTTGAGCCACCCGTCGGAGATCTCTGGGGTCAACATGATAGAACACAGGAAGAATTGGAGTGCCAGTTTTGAGCATAAAGGATAGCTCGGCAAGACACCAGGGAGATTGCGCATAATTCTTTGAAAAAATAGCAATATGAAGTGCCGCAGTGCGCATTGCCTCCTGTATTTCATCTGGTATGGAATCGCCCAACTCCAGCTTTTCACCATCTAGAAAAGCATGTAAGCCAAGCAAATCTAAGGTGTGATAGATAGTGCTGGCTAATTTGTGCTTAACATCACAACCACGATGATTGATGAACACATCCCATGGTCCCTTCTTCATTACTGTTGAGCATGGTGAGGATGCTTGCAGCGTAATCCCATCAAACGGGTTTTCTGGTTTTATCTTATCCTGCCGAGCTCTGGATGTGGAAGACTCTCCCAGCTCCATCTGACGCTGCACAGCTGTGGATGTGGAAGAATTTTCGAGCTCTATCTAACGCTGCCCATTGAAAGAAAAGAAGAATGAAAGAAATCAATCACTGAAATGACATAATTTCCCATAGTCTTGAATTGTAAATGAAAGGAGATTAGAGACCAATCGCTGAATTGAGAACAACAAATGGAATGGGTAGGGGAAAGGAATACCTTGTCAAGTGTTAAAGCCCAATGGAAGGGGTAACACCGTGAAGTAGAGAGAAATAAATCGATCACTGAAATATATATTTCTGGCTAATTTGTACTTAGTATCACAACCGTGATGATTTATAAACAAATCCCATAGCCGCTTCTTCATTACTGATGAAGATGCGTGCCGCGTACTTCCATCAAACGGGTTTTCTGTTTTTCTCTCATCCTGCCAAGCGCTGGATGTGGACGACTCCAGCCACCCATGTGATCCCCCATCCGGGCTGGAAATAACACCGAATTTCCCATGGACTGGAATTTTAAAAAAGGAAAGTATGCTGAGACCAATCGCTTAATAGAGAACAACCTACCTAACATCGTGGTAAGACGGAAAGCCTAACTAGTGCCTTCCACATCCATGGGCGCAAGATCAACATGTAGCTTCATAAAGACGTTAAGGCTGGCCACCGTATTATCAGTAAAAAGAGAAGAATCCATCTCAATCGACTACAATGGTATGGAAAAGGTATCTTGAATTCTTTTGTTTACGATTTATATATCCAGGCAATTGCACCTTGGTGTGCAAATGGGTAATGAAGAGTGTGTGGAAGGTCAATTATGAAATAAATGGCCTTATTTTGTTATTTTGGTTATAATCTTGGTAGTGCATAAGGTCAATTGATAGGTCATTTAGCAAATGAAGTTGTTTGTTCAATTCAGTTTTTAATGGAGAAGTGATAGCTTCAAATAAACTATGCATCCACTTACACGATCTAGACATGAATGAAACAAAATGATTAGTATTTTTAATAGAACAGAATGATTGTTTTATTATTTTTAAAAATATATTGATTTAAAACATAATATAATTAAATGAACTATCCATAATGTTCACTCGTTAAAAATGAAAAAAATTAGATTGAGTCTTTACATATTTTAAGCAACACTTGATTAAAAAATCCAATAAAAAATAAGTGTTTATTCAAATTTACCACTTTTAGATGATAATTTACTATATATAATTATAAATCAAAATGTATATATGTGTAATGGTTGAATTTGCATATCTATGTGATTATTTTATGCGAATGATTCAATATATTTATATATCTATAAATGACATACTTTTGTGTAATATTGGTTCTTATTTTGTTGGACTCTTCACATATCCTCCTATATACACACATTTGCATAAATTTATTTATATTTTATCTATTTCTATACATCCATCTTATTTATAAACAATACTATCGATCCTCCCCCGATTAAACATTCATTCCTTACACAAAATTTTCATTCATCTTCTTAGGTCATGTCTACAAGTGGAAGACTAAACACACATCTACAAATCTAACCCTAAATTTCTAAAATTCAAATTTCTAAAATTGTTTTACTTTTTCCCATTGTACTAGCTCTTTTGAGTTGACTAAACCAATATTTTTGCAATTATTTTTTATGTACTTGTATTTAAAGGCATTAGTTTACACTCGTTATATCATCCAAGCCTCACATTTGACTCTCTTGTTGTAGACCATTTAATGAGCAATGATGTTAGGAGAATGCTTTGCTAGGGTGCACTAAAAGTGACTAAAAAGTCTGTTATCTATAGTAGGGCAAAAGGTTTGTTGATCATCTGTTTGATTGTAAACTTATTCGGAACACTAAATTTAGGAAGTGGCCTAAAAGGCATCCAAATATCAATATCAAATACAAAACCCTTAGAAAATAACATCTAAACTACAATTGTTCACTCCTTGGTTGTGTAGGAGAGAAGGGATGACAATAGCATCTCATGTGTATGCAAGATCAACATATTCAAACCTAGAAGTATAGAAAGTTAGATGCCTACAATTGCTCACTTTTCTATATATGCTTTTTTTGGTATCTCTATATATGTTAATCATTTTATGCTTTTGAAGATACTTGATAATTACAATTTCTAAAGTGAATGTAGTTAAATGTAACTGCCATGTTTTGAATTTAAATCATGATAAATAACAAAAAATATATAATGTAATACCACATAACATGATTGATATTATAATAAAATTTATAGAATATATCTTTATTTGAGAAAGTTTAGACAAACGATTTCTTATAATCCAAAAACTCTTAAGTCCCACTAAATATTATATCCTTAATGCTTATTTGGTTTTAATTTTGATAAGTAGGAGGTATTTTCATTATCATGAGAGATGGCCCGTGAACTACTACTCATGAAACATGGGTCAATGAGTTTGACTCAAAACTAAGCACGGCTGGATCCTCGATAGCAATATCATAATTCTGAAATCGCTATGGAAAAATAATTTCACTTATCAACTGATGAGCTAAAGGGGCTCTATAATGAATGGTCTATAAGGCACAACACTTAAGCAAAGGTTTGTGGTTGGTAAGCTAAGGGGCTCTAACTTTTGGAGAGAACTCTTAAGTGGTTAAGCATGCTGAGCTCGGAGTAGCAATCGGGATGGGACTCCTTGGAAGGCCCAAGGTTTCCACCTCCGCAAGCATCAAACAAGTATGAAATGAGTGCTAAGTGGACTATTCATTAATATGAGAGATGGCTCTGAGAACTACTACCTGCGAAACACGGTCAATGAGTTTGACTTGAAACTACACAATTGGAATCCTAATATAAATATCATAATTCCTAATTTTACTTTGTACAAAAAGATTTTATGAGATATTCTGATATCCAAAGCATTGCAATCTGGATCTCAAGGGCTTTATGTGTGATGTTATAAAAGAAAAGTGTGAAGCCTCGAGTTCTACAAATGTGAAACCCTTAAAACCTGAAGGCTTGTGGATTTTACAAAAGTTGAAACCCTTAGTACAATGAGGATATGCACACACAATATTCAATGAAGTAAAACTGTAGTTGGGATGCGTCCCGTCCTGCAAAATGGTTCACGTGCCTTGACTGTGCTTCCACATTATTAAGACTGTCCACGTACCTTGACTAGGATTCTATGACAACCACATTTCTTTAATTTAATATCCTAAATGTTCAAGGATCTCCATAATGCTAGCAATAGATTTCATTAATTCATGTAGACATTGTAGAGTTTTCTTGGATTAGATTGTGCCAATTTTGTATCAACATTTCAATCACACCGCGGATTCATCAATGTGATAGAAGAGAGCATGGGAATCACAGAGTGTGATTCAAGACGTTGATGGGGACTTTTGACACAATCTAATCCATAAACTCTTGCCAATATTCCCTCTTTTCAATGCTTTGAATGATGGTTTTTTCTTGTTCTTCTCGACTTGAATGTCCTTTCCCAAGAAAAATATGAAGTGGCCATTTGGAAATAGTTATTAGGAACGCCACGTCGCTAAATGAACTGCATGGCTTCCACATGTGGAGTTGCATGTCTTGTTTGGTTCGATTCATTTCTAATGCATTACGACCTGCATTTTTCTCTTCACATTAATTTTTGAGACTAATATTTTGAATGTATGCCCATGAGACCACCATTTGCTCATGAGTTTCTAAAGTCTTTTCTTCGAATCCATTTTTTATAAATTTTGCAACGAAGGCGTCTACAGATCACATTTCTTTGAGTAACTCTATCAAATATTCACATGCATTGTCCATATTTTGCTTCATGGTTCACATATAAATCTGGCTTGTCAAACGCTTCAGGTGCCCTGTTTGTGATTCCAGTGTTCATACATGTCTAGCGTAGTATTTCCATGTAGAATACCTAACATGAATCCACATCCCAATTACCTTCTGCATAAATAGACTGAAAGCATATATATTAAGTATAAGTTCTTAAGGGTTCTGAATTTTAATAACCTAGTTTGTATTTTCTGATGATCCTTCCTTACAGCAATGATCTTTACAGCACCGCCTTAATTTGTAGGGTTTTTGAAGACAATATCTCTAGATAATGATGATACTATTGTGACGGGTGACTCATATTTTGTTTTATCACCATGCTTTTGAAAATGTATACTGTTATTCT
Organism: Sequoia sempervirens; assembly: GCA_007258455.2. Lineage (NCBI taxonomy): Eukaryota > Viridiplantae > Streptophyta > Pinopsida > Cupressales > Cupressaceae > Sequoia > Sequoia sempervirens. Next base: position 7,147 of record VDFB02243814.1, on the reverse strand, counting down.
TAAGATTGGGGAATGCAGATTGTTATGAAGGATAAGATTTGTGGAAGCAGTTGGGTGAGCATCATTCGGAAGAATCAAGCCAGAAGTTATTAGCATGAATGATTGGCATATCAGTGAGATTGGGTTTTCAACTCGTGTGGATTCAGAATTGGTGTAAAATGATTGTGCTAACAGTGCAGTTGCAGTGAATCCTGAATCCACAATCATGAATGGTCTCCCTGTAACTCGATCTCCCTGTTGGGCCTCTCACCCGGCGGTCTCAGGCTAAGAATGGACTCTTCTTCCTCATCCTCATTCTGAGGGAGGCGTAGCCTGTGGGAGGAGGAGGAGGAGGATGAAGTCACAGAGTCTTGCGCCAAGAAAGGAATCGCTGTGGGTAAGTGGGAAAGGTTAGGGGATCATTCTGCTTGCCCGTTCAAGTTTTTCAACGTGAACTTGTGCTAATCACACTAGAAACAGTAATGAGTACAAATAAGGAATGTGCTGGTATATACAGTACACTACACACCACTCCATGTTAGCATCTCTAGGGTAATGGGAATCCATGCAGGAATTAGAATTGTATTGTTAGAAGCAAGCGCAGGCCATCTATTGGGCTTATCTATCAAGCAACTTTGAAATACAAATCGCTCATTGACAAGCGAGAGTTTTAATAAATGTAATGAGTCCAGCCATCGGTCAAATCGTACGGTAGCAGAGGAAAAATCTTTACACACCCTTGGAACGGAGAAAACTATTATGAAATAAATGTAAATAACACCGAGACGTACCAAAATAAACGGTAAAAATGCACCTAAAAATATTGATGAAGGAATCATTCAGATTGCCTCCCCGAGGAGTTTTGTCGTTGGATAGCCAAAATGTAGTCCTTCTCAAATTAGATACGCTCAAGATAAATTATAATTTAAAAAGTTGTACTATTTGAAAGGAGAGTTTTTTTTTTTAATAGATTATCGAATATGTTTTTATTTTAATTAGATAAAATTTATTATTTGAAGAATCTATCATCTTTATTGATCATAATAGAATGGAAAAAGGTACCTTTGAATTCTTTTGTTTACTATTTATATAATTATAATTTTAAAAAAGGTTGTATTATTTGAAAGGAGAGTTTTTTTTTTTATAGATTATCAAAATTTCTATATGTTTTTATTTTAATTTGATAATTTTTATTATTTGAAGGACAATTTCAAATAATTAACTATTACAAAACTATTGCTAAATAGATAAAGTCAACTATCAAATTTAGATCTTAATTTTTCATGTAGAATTTTAGAAAGTTAAAGATTAATTATGATTAATGTCTCTAGATAAAAAAGATTGCCAATCACAAGAATTAAATTGGAATAAATTAATTGATGATCAAAGCATACAATAGAAATAAATCAAATAGAGATAACAAATAATGGTTAGAAAGTAATTCAATATATGTATTTTTTCAATGATAAAAAAAAGATAACAGTTTGGTTTTATGTCGAATTTGTAAAATGTTATTGTGGTATATTTAGTAATGATAGACTATTAAATAACTTGTATCTTCCTTGGTTTAATTTTACATTAAAGAAATGATATTAATACTTGTACATTCAACACTAATTTGTGGATTTGAACTCTACTTGTGAAAAAAATGTATGCTCTTGATCCTTGAGTTCTACATTCTTTTGAGCATCTAGATATGTGATGAAAATGTGGTGGCCTATAGATACCATTGCATTTTTGACATGCAAGGTATGCTCTTCTTAGTCTGACTCCTTGAGTTTATTTAAGGGTGTAGACAAGATTGAAGACACACAAAGAAAGTGTGTAATATGCTTAGTTTTCTCTACAAATGTAGATGTTGTAGGTTGGTTAAATAATGATATACCACATGCTCAATTTGTTGTATTAGAACTTAATTTAATGTTTAACAAGGTGTAGACACCTAAAATTGACACATTATCAATGACCTAATAACCTAACCATTTCCTCTATAATTAATTGAATAATAACTTATTTGTTCACATATGTATTTATATGTTTATATGTGTATGCTTATGTATAAATATAACACATAAATATGCTTTCTCATGCATATATATATATATATAAAAATACAATACTGGTTTTATGTTTATACATATATATTTATATTGTATAGCTAAATTTATCAACCCTTTTATAACTTACATGTTTTACTATGTTTAGGCATATGTTTATATATGTTTACATACATAAACATGCTAATATTTTGTTATATGTTTTTACCATATTATATAAGCATAACCATACATGTTTTTACATTTTATTTATACATATGTTTATAATTGTACATTTATTCTTTTAATTTTTGTATATATGACTCTTCCTTTGTTTATATATTGTATTTATGTACTTATGTTCATCTATGTTTATGTGTGACTATAATTTGTTAGGATATACAATTATGCACACATTTATATATGTATGTAAATACTTAGTATTTGTTTATGCTTTCTGGTTTATACATGTACACTTATGCTATATTAGTATATTTACATATGCTTAAATATAATAAGTTTATCCATATATTATGAGCATATTATATACCTGTATATGTTTATATATGTTATTGATATGTTTATACATGTTTATACACATATATGCTTATATGGATGTTTATTTATTTATATCACATTTTCCAAGTTATGTTTTTATGTTTTGTATATTATTATATTATTTTTGTTTATATCACAATCATATGTGTATAATATATTTGTTTATAGTATATTTATTCTCTTGAATTTATAATTCTTCTCTCTTAGCTCATCTCCTCCACCCTCCATAAGGCTAATTTGCACTCATTTTTCACATTTTTCCTCTTCCTAATGATGGACCACTGTGTGGTCCGAAATGTCAAAAGAAAAAAAAACATAGTTGAATCCAAAAGCTTACTCTATAATATCATGAACTATGGAAAACTCATATCAACTAAATCCCCATTTACCCAATTAATCATCTAATTTTTATCACCTTATTAATTAAATAATATTTTATTATTTAATTAATAAATTCATCATTCATCACTATTCACCTAATCTTGTTCCTAGCCTAAATCATTAAGCAACCTTCTGTTATAGTCCACTTTATATAGATACATAAAAATATTACTTTTACCTAAGTTCTCCATGCCCTTTCCAAAAATTAAATAAATATACCTCTTTATTTAATTATCTTTTCCATCTACTTTTTATTAGTGACTTGCACTCACTAATCTCGATCAAAATATCTCAAATATTGAACATCCCCACATGTGTACATAGGTATGGGATGTGTACACAAGGAATGGCCTCTTTGTACATGTGAAATTACCTCCATACAATGTCACATTGGTCAAAGGAATTTACCATCTCTCAAGGGTACTAGACCAAGTACCCTTTTCCATCTCACCCCTCCATTTTCTCTAAAGGGATTCTCAACAATAAATTCCCCTTTAACCTTGGACTTGACCTTATCCAACAACCAAATAATGACACTTGTCTTCTCCTCATCCTCCAAAGGCTCTCAATTAATAGGAGCCTTTGATCTCTAATTTTGATCCTAGCCATCCAATTCTTGAGCCAAAAATATATAAATTAAAACTAACTCAAGTTATTTTAATCTAACCTCATAATGCAATTTTATGTTTCTATTGAAGGCACATAAATACCACCAAATCAATCATATTTGAGCACAAATACCATATATTTGGTGTAATAGGAGTTGGTGTTGGTGATATTTTATTTTGTTTTCATCAATGTTTACTAATTATTTTTCTTAACCTAAGTATTTCGTGTATTTTGGGTAAGAATAGGGCTACTGTTGAAATCATTCTTGTGACAAGTTTAAAATTATATGTATTGTTTATGGCATGCCATTGGGATCCATGTCCCTTTATTATTCATTTTAAGTTGTTTTAGCTATTTTTAAGCTATGTTATAGTTCAATAAAATTTCTCTATAAGCTTTTTGGAATATTTTGATGAATTAGTGTATCTACTCTAGACCCCTCTACTATACATATATTTTTCATGATTTAACACTTTAACATTTAATTTTTGAATAGGGGGTCAAATTTATAGGCCACTATGCTATACACATTTGAATCCTAATCTAAGTATTTATATGAATTGCACATTGTCTTATTGGTTTTTACAACTTTGACATAGTTCAACAGTCTCACTTTACATTTTGGTGGCCCTGATATAAATTGGGAAATCTGACTATTGACCCCTTTTAAATATATTATTTAGCAATTTATATGATGAATTGCTATTTTTTTCAAAAATAAATTTTGTAATGGGTCATGCTATCAAAATTTTATCTTGAACATGCTCAAATTGACCTTTCATCTATTTTTTCCATTTTTTGCATAGGAGAAACCACTTCAATGGCTACACTCTACCTCTTAGTATATCCACCACCAATTAATGCATTCTCTTATATCATATCATGACAAACCTACTCTATCTTTTAAAGGAGGCACCACATATCTTAGTAGTTCTTCCCTAAGTATACCTTTCCAAATTTCATTTGGTGTATTCATGCCCTATTTTAGAAATTCTTCCATTTCTTGACTTCTTGCTTTATTGGGTACTACCATGGTTCATAATTCCTTTATTTTTGGTATTTAATCTTGTTCGAATTCTTGCAATTAATCATTTCTTTGTTGTTTATTGTCACGAACATCATCTTGTGATAAATCATATGTCCGTGAAAGTCAATATTAAACTACTAATGCTTTTTGGTTATAGAAAATAATTGTTGAAGAAAAATAATTAATCACAAATCTCGTGCCACACTTTAATTTTTTTTGAAAGGAATTTCAATTGAGTGTTTTGTTTCAGAGGCCACTCAAGTGTATAGTCTTCCCACACCTCCTTTGCGTGATCTTCGAGATCAAAATATTAGATTTGGATCTCTTTTGTTTCCATCCTAAGGACTCAAATTGTGTATGCCCTCCCCTTATGTTCATATGTGATCTTGGTGACCAAAAGGGATTGAATAATTTTATATGTGAACTTCCTAGGATTTCATCACCTTAGAGTATGACCCTAACTCACATTATATTATTAGGTTTGAAAGTAAAGTAATTAAATGATATGACCTCGAAGTGGAATCTTATCAATCAAGCTAATCCCACAAAGTATACCTTAGGGTAGTGAAGGTTAAGGGTATACATTTCACTTTTAGGTTGTTTAACTTGGTTCCCTTTCATTGATGAATATTTGGCCTCAAGTACCTCTTTGGACATATTTGAGGATGAACATATAGAAATCATCACTCATCCTAGATATAGGAACCAACCAACCATCCTTCTTTATTGTACCAACAAGGGTCTTTAGCTAGAAAATAGGACAATAGAGACAACACCATGAAAAAATACCACATCTTTCCATAAAACCACTTGCAAAGCATAATATTATAAAGATTTAATCTAGACTAGGGGTACCATAGATGGGTCATGTCCCATTCCTTAGATATGTGTATAGGAAATATATTAATGATAGAAAGTAAGAAAGTAATGAAGAGAGAACAGTTCATGTATGTAAGAACTATATATGCTTTTATATGTATAAAGATTAGATAAGAGATAAATAAGAGTATAGGAGAAGATATAAAATTGTACTATTTTATATCTAATTAATATAATGGATACTAGAATTCTATCTATATAATTTTATTTGTCATTCTATGAATATATAAGTAGTTAATCCTAGTCTGATTCTATTGTTGTTTAACTTTATGTGACCGAGTCCGAGGTATAAACTACAACACTTAGAAAGTACTTTGGGCTCATAACTTGGTCTACATAAAGTGTTTCTAGATTGACATAACATTGGTTCCATTTCAAGAATTTTAGTTAGGTAATATAGCGATAGTAACACCCAAATTTTTAAAATCAAAGATAGAAAGAAAAGAAAATTATAGATACTATTTCAGATTCAGGTGATACCACAGAGGGTAGCTAATCGTGCTTCACCAAAGGCTTCACCTTTGTGAGCATCACCTAGATGCAATGAGTGCTAAGTGGACCATTCGTCATCATGAGAGTTGGGTTCCAGTGAACCACTACTCATGAAACATGGGTCAATGAGTTTGACATGAAACTACACGGTTGAATCCTGATAGCAATATCATAATTATATGTACTAACTAAAAATTCATGTAATTATTATTCTATGAATTAGTAAAGAAACAATGCATAGATTTTTTTCATATTTTTATGAATTTAGTACTTAGTATTAATTTGGTTTGTAGTTAATAAACATCGATTTATGTAATTCCTATTCTATGAATTGAAAAGTATCTAATAGAAATGTTTTAAAATGTAAATGTAAACATGCCAAGTTAACAAAAAATTGAAATTGTATTAATATGAAAAACTTAAATGACAAATACCTCTACAAAGATTTTCTTGACAGTAACTATCCTCTACCACAAAATTCTACACCTATAAACAACAATATGCCGCATTCAATTATAATTCATATCATAGATAACAATTTGTGAACCCTAATTTCATTATTGTATATTTTTTACTATTTCATTTATTAAATTGTATGATTATTCACACAACTGAATAATTGTTCTAGTTGAAATAGGTACCCAAGGTAAGGGCTGCTGGGTTGGGTCGCGGGGACACCCCTCTTGTATTAAAAAAAAAATTGTTCTAGTTGAAATATTTTATTTACTACCAGTAATAAAAAATATGTAATGTTATTTTTCAATATTACAATTTAATAATGTTAGACTATCATGAAATTATAATATTATTCATTTTATTAAATCGTATATTATAATTCATAACTCATATCATAAATAACAATTTGTGAACCCTAATTTTATTACTATATATTTTTTACTATTTCATTTACTAAACTGTATGATTATTCACACAACTGAATAATTGTTCTAGTAAAAATATTCACACAGAGAAATTGTAATATTATTCATTTTATTATTCACATATATTTTAGCATGAAACAAACACATACCAAAATTAACAATAATATCAACTAGCTCATAGATGTGGCTTTACAAAGAGTTTGGAAGAGTTGCTGAAAACCTTCCACAATCTTGCCTCTCTCACCAACTATTAGCCACCCATGAAATACTTCAGCAGAATCAATTGTAGAACCTATTGGTGCACG
>VDFB02243813.1:0-19008 GCA_007258455.2 Sequoia sempervirens | reverse complement strand
CAAGAAATTCTAAAAAACTCTAACTATTGCGCCTGCTAATCTCTATTCTTGCTAATGTCTATAACCAATGTCTTCTAACCCTAACAATGAGGAAAGAATGCCTATTTATCAAATTTCCCCTAAAACATGTCGGCCCAGCCAAACATTTTTACAAAGATAATCAAAACCGCCAAAACAGGTCGGCCAAGGAAACAAATTAAGGCACACATTTAATGCCATCATCCAAGTCGGCCAAGGCACAGTCCCCAAGGAAGTCTGGTCCAATGCATGCCCTATAATAATAGGGAAGCACAAATCTCGAAAAGAGCATTAACTGCTGCTTCCTTTGTCTTTCCTCCGCACTGGTGACCCTTGGACCTTCGAGAAAACTCCCTCCAGCTCAGCAATAGGTGGCAACGGCAAAACCCTGAGCCGACATTTAATTGCATCAATTCCCTCATTGGACCGCTCAACAGTTTTCTTCCAATCCGTCATGCTGGTCATGTACCTGTCTATTATTTCCAAGTATGTAGCTGCATCATCAAGCAAATGGGAGGTGACAGCTCCATCAGATTCCGGGGCATAAACCTCATGCCACCATTCCTTCAATTGATCTAAGCTTAGATATTTGGGAGCTATTTTCTTCCTCCCTGTCATCACCTCAAAGAAAGCTATGCAACCATCATAAATTGCAGTGAGGTCAGCCTCAATTGATTTTCTCCATTTTTGTATCTTCTTCAGGCCTCCCTGCCTGATCTGCAATGCCTCGAACCACTCCCATGGTTCATCCAATCTGGCAGAGGGAAGGATTCCATCCTTGCCCAACTGTTCTTTGCCATGCCCTAGAATAATCCTTGACTTCTGCAGCAGGAGGTCAATATCATTTTTATCTTGAGAGAGGATACTCTCTAACAGTTCCTTTCCTCGGACTGCATCCTTGCCCACAGACAGGATCTCTTTGATAGCTTCATCCCCCTGTGTCTGGACACTCATCAACCAATCGGTGGCAGCCTGTGCAGAAGCCTTCATCTTTTCAATTCCGGAGATTGTCTCCTTTGGTAGAAATCCCTGAGTAGTAGAGGAGGACGGATGGAGAGATTGTAGTGGCTTCATGACCTCTTCCAGACATTTCCTCAACCTTTCATTCTCTCTTTTCAGTTCTCATTTTGACTGGGTCTCCTTCTTCAGTCTGTCCACAATCACAGCACTTGACCCTTCGAATTCCTCAATATCCTGCTCTAAGGAGGCCGGCCCAAGGTTAATGGTTTGGACGTTGTAATCCTGGCCTGTCACCTCATCTCTCATTTTGTCTGCAGCAGGGGTGGCAATGTGAACTACTCGGTTATGCACTTCATCTCTTTCTACCCAAGAAATCACCTTTGTAGCCTTCTTCTTCTTCCCCTTACCAATCTGAGACAACATTTCATCCCAGTCAAGAGGAGTGTCTTCTACAATCACCTGTTTCTTTGTAATCTTTTCTCCAGCCTAACTGGAGCATTATTTGGTCTGTCTGATTCTCGGCTTCGGTTCTGTCCTCTTCAGAAATTTCTCCGATTTCATTGCTGCCTTTATAACCGGATTCTTTGTTCACCTTTGCCGGTTCCTCAATCCTAACTCAGCTTAACGCGAGGGGACTGCATAAAGCCCTCGCCAGTGATCCATGCGGTTTCACCGGAATCCTCATCGCACTGCGGTTTTCCTTCATTTCCACTCGTTTCCGCATCAATGTTCTTCTGAACGGTTCTCAGCTTCTCCACATTTCGCTTTATCCGGATTTCTTCCCGCTCTCGTAGATGTTTCATGGAGGAAACAGCTTGTCCCCTGTTTTCAGCCTAGCAATATTGGAGAAGCAGCCTCGGCCTGAAGCAAGATCCTTGGGGAAGGGAGAGTTCTGTGATCTTCCTTATACCTGCTTCCTGAGTTTCCATCCACAACTGGAGGTTCATCCTCCGAAGTAGTTTGGCCTTTCTTCTTGGCAACCCTTGCAGTTCTAGCCTTCTTGGGCGGTGGAGGAACATCCTCCTCTTCAACTTTCTCTGCCTCCTCCTCGTCCGAGGACTTGTTGATAGTCAGGGTTTTCCACCTGCGTTTACCAATTGGCTTCCTTTTTGCTGCAGGTTGAGTCCCCTTAGGACCTCTGACCTTGATCTTGAAAGGGGAGGTTTTAGCTGCTTTCCCTTTGGGGTCCTCTTCCCCGGATTCTTCAGAAGTGGACATGGGGTTGAGATTCCCCATCAAATCGAAGGTACAAGGTACCTTGGCACTCTCTAACACCCAGACCTCATGCTTGATCCAAGCAAAGGTAAATTTTAGCACTGGAGCCATTAAGTCCTCCAACTCAGTCACCTCAGGCTCATTCCAATCAATATCCGCCACTGACCTGTCCTTAATGGGCTCATAAACATGGTCCTGGATCAGTTTTCCATCATCATCCAGCTGATCCGGAATCAGCTTCACATTATACTGTCTAATGGCCTCTACAGGCAGCCGGGAATACCTTTTCTTCCTCGCATCAAGGTCATCCTTGATGTTGACCCAGTAATCTTCTAATTCCTCCTTATGCCTGTATTCCCGGGTAGCTCTTTTTTGTGCCTCCCCGGTGATGTCAAAATTCATTCTCTTTGAATGGAAAGAGAATCCATAGGCGGCCAATTCCTCACCTGCAGTGTGAGCTGATTGGATGGACGGGCACACTTCCCCCACGCCAATCCCAAGAGGGAAATCACCTCCAAAACTAGTTTTATGTTTCTCCCTTTTTACCACTACATCAAACTCACAAATTTGTCTCACGACCTCTAGCAGCACAATGTGGTCAGTGGGATACCTGGGCAATCTGTAGGGAGCAACGGAGCATCCATCAATCCGGAGATAAGTGAAAGTGGGGAACTGGATGAACCAGGCCCCGTAATTCTTAATCAACCCTTTGGCTCCATCGGACAATCTGATGTGCTCCGCATTCTGAAGGGTCCGGGTAATGTGCATAGTGAAGGCATCATTGGCCCTCCTATAATCTCTGTGTCCGAGGTGCAATTCTGGGTAGACTTCATAGATAATATCCTGCCCAATGGTTCCCACCGGAGTCAGTCCCTTGTAGGGGTAGGAGATGGCCAGTACATATATGACATAGGAGGACATGGTGAATTTCTTTCCCTCCAAAACATTCCTTAATTGTTTATCTATTTCTGCACTGATAAGTCCTGCCCAGTGGTAATTCGTTCCTTGGCCCATCTTGGTGATCACATGTACCATCCAACTTTCCAATACTCCGGCAGTTTTAAGCCCGGCCACCCTGCTTAACAATGTAATAGCATCATAGATATCCGGCCTGAACTTCACCCTGTGCAACTGCTTGGGCAATTTGGAGTGGTGAGACTTGGGCTTCTCAAGCCATGAGTTGATAAGCTGTTGAGCCTTAACTGGCTCATTCTCATAGTATGTACGAGCAGTGTCAATGTTTAAGGCACAGACCGAGGGGAGATCCGGCATGCTGAAGGCTCGGGCAATGGAGGCTGGACTGAAGTTTGCCAACACTCGTCCCTCAGTGCTAACCACCATCTGTGTGTCAAAAGCGTACTGTCTAGCACACTCCAAAATAAGCTCGTAGCACTGGACTGCTGGAGGGAACCCTGCCACATGCACCAATCCTGAGTTCATCATCCCTTGCCTCAATGCCGACTGGTCTTTCTCGGCTGTTCTCTGCTTAAACTCTTCATATCGCCATGCTCCCACATTGGTATCGGACACATCAGCCCACACAGAGGAGATCCTACTTTCTGGAACTTGACTCTTCATGTCTGATTTCAATTTCTCTGTCTCAGAAGTTGAAGATGCCCCTGCACCACCTTTGGACCTCCCAGCAGTAGCCTTGCTTGATTCGGCCTGTACATTCAAGAATCATTGTTAGAATTCAATTATTAAGCTCATATCAATCCAAAGGGTTAGCACACATCATATAAATCTATCAAAATCATTCGCTAATTGCCAATCTTTCGAGATCCGGAGAAATCAAACAATCCGGGAAAATCATGTAAACCGGGAAAATACCGTCGGGGCGGAATTTTGGAGAAATCTGACCCAGACGGATTCCTACTGCCAAAACACTGTTAGCCAAATAAATCATTAATACACTCAGAAAAATCAAAGGGGTAATCGTTAAATCACTCATTGGCAACAAGAAATAAGCATAAACGATCATTCCATCAATCCTATCATCGAAATATACAAAAGAACGCAATCATAAAGGAAATCCGAAAAAAACCGGATGGAACGGATTTTCACGGACAGCATAAAACGCACCGGAAATTAACTCAGTCCGCGGAATAAGCCCAAACCGGGAAAATCCGGGAGCGAGGAAATTCCGCGACGGCCTCGGAAACCCGAAAAATGGTAAAACGTGCACCAAAACTTGAACAACCCCGGGATATCCACTACCTAAGCTCGAAGGATCCTAAAACCGACGATGATCAACAACCTCAAGTACGCAAAGGATCCAACTCCCAAAAGCTCTTAAAAGAAGGAATCCCTGTGCCAAAAAGATGATGCCCTAGAGCAAACGATCGAATTTCCGCCATTAAAACCAGAGCAAGCTTTTAGGGATAAAAATATCGGTTCAGGATTTACCTAAAAGCCCTCTAATCCTCATAGGACGGGAAGCCAACATAACACGGGAGAAAAGTCACTCAAGCATAAGATGAAATCATTGTTGTAGCCGAGACACCAAGGAAACCCTAATCTCACACGATAACACACTTCGCGCCGAAAACAAACAAGCAGCCCGATCCAGAACGCCGTCCAAAGGATAATTATGCAGTCGAGCGGACAAATGGAGCTCATAGGGCACGGGGGATGGGTTCGACAAATAAAACGGGTCCAACCCCGACTCAATTAACACGGAACCAAAACCAAATCAAGGGCCGACCCCAAATTTAACAATACCCAATCACAAGAAAACCCCAAATCATTACGCAAGCAAATGGAAGGGCAATAGATACATACCATGGATCAAAGCAAGCGAAAAATCCGAGCTCAGAAAGTCAACCACGCGACAAACACGTCCAAGCAACGCGATACTGGCAGCAACACTCAAGCAATTCACGCGCAAACAAACCAAGATCAAACCTCAAAGCTCAATTGAAAGTTCTGAATCGCCAGAGCAGAAAACAAGGAAGCAATGAAGTTGGAATGAATCAGAAAATGCCCTAAATCCGACCTTATACTCGTCTGAGCCAAGGTACCTCAACCATTAATGCGCGAAAAGACGTTTCTGACAAGTCCGGAAACCCGAGCCCCAAGTGGAATTTCGGAGAATCCCAGAATGCGCGGAGACACGGATCCCGCGGAAATGCAGAAACCGGAAAAATCAGGAAGATCGGGATTTTGACAGGATCCGGGAAAATCCGATAGGACCGGAAAATCCCGAAGTCAGGCAGAAACCCAGAATCGGAGAATCCTACCAGAAACAGACAAGGAACCAGGGCCGGAAAAATCCGCCAGAGGTGGAAAATCTCGGATCCAGGTGAAAACCCGGACTTGGCCAAAAACTCAATTTAAATCAATTCCAACCTCAAGGCAAGGGCAAAGCCAGCAAGACCAACATATCAAGACCCTAAAAATGATAAATCCAATAAAATCAAAGGTCAAAGACATCAAAAGGAGGGTCCCCACTCCAAGTGGGGCGTGTGTGCGAAAACTGCACAACAGGTAGTTAGTCGATGGAAGATGTAGGGGAAACATTCATAACTGATTGGAATAGCTATATAGAGCATTGTAAAGGCATGGAAAATAGCAGAACTTGTATTCTTGAAGAAATTAGTAAATAAAGGACCCTATTTTATGTATTTGCAACACTTTTCCTTTTTTGTTTCAAGCTTGTGCAGATTGTACACCACCTTATAGTTTGATTGTTGATTAGTTTTCTTTAGAGAAAGGAGTTAGGTTACTTTTGAAAGTGTTTTGAAGTCTTTTAACTCAGATTTGAGGAAGTAAGAACAATTTGATCATAACTGGTTTGTAACCCTCAATAAGGGTTTTGAGAGTCCATTAAGTGATAAGATTTCCATTCCATCGATGTAGGGTTAATTAGGTTGGTGGAATGGATTGAAATTAGGTATTTTTCAATTTGAATGTGTGAAATTTAGGGGAAGACATGAATGTGAAGTTTTGTTGCTACTCCAGATAATTTTTTGAGTTTTCACACAAGAAATAGTCCCTACAGACTAGGGTTTGGAGAAATGACAGTTGTAGAGGCTTGATGGCAGTTTGATTACTATATGTAGACATATTCCAACATGTCTAAGGCATTTCCAAGTTTGTATAAGTTTTGGTAAGTGGGTTTTTAATAAACCCCAGTTTTGTTGAGCCTATAAGGGCATTTGATGAGGGTTTTGTTGTTTGAAACTGTTAAACTATAAAAGTGGAAGATTTGAAGGTTTTGAGACTTGATACACTTCTTGAGGTTATTTTATGGTTTTTGAGTTGATTTCTTGATAGTTGATCGACAAAATTGACCTAATTTGAGGCACTTTCTAGCGGACAATTTATTATTCTTAGAAACTTTCCAAAATAACCTCTTCAAAGCTTTTGTTATGTATTAGTAGATCAAAATGGGTTTCTAAATATGTATTGGGTCTGTGGAAACACAAAGAGATTAAAAAAGAATCACCCATTTTAGGGGTTTGGTGACCTACTAGAGACATGGTGGTTTGATTGCTAAAAACAATGAATTTGATAAAACAATGAAAAGAATGGTTGTTAATGTTTGGAAATTGTCTTATTGATGTTGTTACAAATGTCTCTATTTTTGGATAAGGTTTAGAAAGAAAAATTGTTGAATTTGTTGATTTGAGAAAGGTTAACTCTATGTGTAAAATGGTGTTTGGTTTGCAAGATTCAAAGGATATGATAGATTAGTGTCATGAAGGTGAGTTACTAATTTGTTTCTGAAAAAATGTGATTGTTCAAATGTGTTACAATTAGGTCTAGTAACAGGTTTGAAGCAAGAATGGATGAGTGGTGGTATTTTTTCCTTAATGAAACAAGTTGAAACTTGGTGAGTGGTAGATGGTTTGGTTGGTTTAGTGTTTTTTATGGTGTTTTGGATCATCTTTCACAAAACAAGCAAACTACGCTACCCACAAGGCCAATTAGGCCAAATTAACAAAGCAACCCCGCTTTATTCTTCCTATCACAAGCAAACCACCATTGGGAAGCATTAACTAGTCTACCAATCCACCAATTCCTCCACTTTTAGGGTGTGATAATCCCTCTAACATAACAAACCCCAAAACCCACTTCTTTCACAAGTTAGGCAAGGGTTTATTGAAAACCCATACTCCAAACCTTCCTATAGCCAACCAAAGCCTAAAAAACCTTCAAAAAGGTTTGCACAAGCTTAAAATTTCAAGAGATATTGCTGCCCCCAAATATTTCTTCAAACCCTAACACTAAACCACCATTTGACATCTAGGGCATCACCTTAAAAACCCTCTATTCGCCTTCCTTGCAAAAAAAACTTTGCACACACATTTTATAACCCTAACTAAGCCTTTCCACCAAGTTACAGAAGCATACAGTGGGTGGAAGACTTAATATGACATTTTAATGCACTCAAAACCCTTAAAATAGGGTATACAGACCAACCCTCAGTAATTGGCTTCTAAAATGCACAAAATCACTTAAAATCCAACCAAACCAAAACTAAAATGGAGTTAAGTCTACTACCCACCGAATTCCATCCAAAAGAGAGCACAATCACCCTATATGGAACTGTACAGTTCAAGGAAACATCCAATTTTTGGTAAAAATACAAAAAATTGCAAGGAAAAAATGAATTTTATTGATGTTCTTCTAAGTACATGGTACATTTACGCTAGGAATGGTACATTTATGCCAGGAATGGTCTTATTTTGCACCAAAACATGCGGAACCGTTTCGAGCTACGTTCAACCGACTCAATCCCTCAAGGGTCCAAAGTGCAAAAGGGCATCAATCTTTGACGAGGTATTACTTGAAAACTGTGGCACTTATGAAATCTCTATTTGAGCCTACGAGATCATGTTGGGCCCCTCTATAATAATGCCTCTTGGTTTTTGTTATCTCAGAGTGGTTTTCCCATGGTGTCCAGTTTTCACTTGACGGAAAAAGTGTCAAATGCAAGCAATGCAAAGTTGCTAAGTGGTGCAAATTTCGTTTTGCAACTCGTGTGACCAAACAGAATGTTCCAACGTGTCTGAATAGGTATGTTTATGCTATTCATGGTCCTCTTTTGCACCCAAACATGCGGAATCACTTTGAGTTATGTTCAACCGGATCGATCCCTTAAGAGTCCAAAGTGCAAAATGGCTACAAACTTCAACATGTTGTTACTCGAATACCATGATGCTTAGAAACTTCTCATCTAATCCTATGGGATCATGTTGAGACCCTCTACAATAACCTCTCTCAGTTTTTGCTATCTCATAGGAAATTTCCTATGGTGGTGAATTTTCACTTGGGAAAAAGTTGTCAAATGCAAGTAGTTGAAAGTTGCAAAGTGGTTCAACTTTTGTTCTACAACTTGTGTGACCAAAAAGATTGTTCCAACATGTCTAAATAGGTATTTTTACACTAGGAATGGTCCTATTTCGCACCCAAACATGTGGAATCACTCTGAGCTATATTCAATTAGATCAATCCCTCAAGAGTCCAAAGTACAAAATGGCTACAAACTTCAGCATGTTGTTACTCGGATACCATGATGTTTAGAAACTTCTCATCTGATCCTATGGGATCGTGTTGGGCCCCTCTACAATAACCTCTCATTTTTTTCTATTTCAGAGGAATTTTCCTGTGGTGGAGAATTTTCACTTGGGAAAAAGTTGTCAAATGAAAGTATTTGAAAGTTGCAAAGTGGTGCAAATTTCATTTTGTAACTCGTGTGACCAAATGGACTATTCCAACACATCTGAATAGGTATTTTTATGCTAGGAATGGTCCTATTTCACACCCAAACACGTAGAATCTCTTTGAGCTACATTCAACCAGATGAATCCCTTAAGAGTCCAAAGTGCAAAATGGCTGTAAACTTCAACAAGTTGTTACTTGGATACCGTGATGCTTAGAAACTTATCATCTGATCCTATGGGATTGCGTTGGGTCCCTCTACAATAACCTCTCTCGGTTTTTGTTATCTCAGAGTGGTTTTCCCAAGGTGGAAAATTTTCACTTGATGGAAAAAGTGTCAAATGCAAGCAATGCAAAGTTGCAAAGTGGTGCAACTTTTGTTTTGCAATTTGTGTGACTAAATAGATTGTTCCAACGCATCTAAATAGGTATTTTTATGCTAGGAATGGTCCTCTTTCGCACCCAAACATGTAGAATCACTCTAAGCTATGTTCATCTAGATCAATCCCTTTAGAGTCCAAAGTGCAAAATGGCTGCAAACTTCAGCATGCTATTACTCAGATACTATGACACTTAGAAACTTTGTGTCTGATCCTATAGGATTGCATTGGGCATCTCTACAATAACCTCTCTCAGTTTTCACTATCTAAGAGGCATTTTCCTATGGTGGAAAATTTTCACTTGGGGAAAAAGTTGTCAAATGCAAGTAGTTGAAAGTTGCAAAGTGGTGCAACTTTCGTTCTGCAACTCGTGTGACCAAACAGATTGTTCCAACGCATCCGGATGGGTACGTTTACGTTAGGAATGGTCTTTGTTCGCACCCAAACATGTGGAATCACTTTGAGCTACGTTCAACTGGCTCGATCCCTTAAGGGTCCAAAGTGCAAAAGGGAAGCAATCTTTGAATGGCTATTACTCGAAAACTGTGACGCTTATGAACTCTCTGTCTGAGCCTACGAGATCGCGTTGGACCCCTCTACAATAACCTCTCAATTTTTGTTATCTCAGAGTCATTTTCCTATGGTTTCCAATTTTCACTTGATGGAAAAAGTGTCAAATGCAAGCAATGTAAAGTTGCAAAGTGGTGCAACTTTCATTTTACAATTCGTGTGACCTAACAAACTACTCCAACACGTCCTGATAGATATGTTTACACTATGAATGGTCCTATTTTGCACCCAAACATGTGAAATTTCTCTGAGCTACATTCAATCAGATTGATTCTTATGATGGCATGCAAAACAATCGAAAAGAGAAACATACACACGATGGTTGAGAAGTTCAAGTTTTCCACACAAAAACGTATGATCATTGGTGCAGAGCACCTTGTTCCTCGATTTGATGAAGTGGGTCTAGTTCAATGGTTTTAGTCATGATAATGTCAAATAATTCCATTATAGGCCATTTTGTAATGTTTCTTTTAGTTTTGAGTTAGTGTGGGGTGATTTGAGTGAATTATGTAAAAATTACAAAATTATCAAAAATGTTGTCAAGCAAAAATGTAAAAATTGCTCTCATGTGGAAGCCCAATGGTCATGGGTAGTTGAAAGGTAGTTTTAGGCATTGTAAGGAGTTGGTTGAGGTTTATATATGTTGGAAACTCAAATTTAGTGGTTGTTGAAGATTTTGAAGGAGAATATCAATCAAATATCTATGTTTCTTTGTCAATTTCTATGCATTTTCTTAATTTCCAACCTGTGTACGGGTCTGTACAATAGGAGTTTTCTCTAATATGATCTAAATCTATTGTATAATGGTTTTAGATTTTATTTTAATCCATTATTGTGGAATTCTATTAAGTTTCAAGCAACCTAGAGTAGATTTCTGAAACTGGTCTGAACTTGCTCATACAAGGGTTTGAGTGTAATATGTTGAAATAGGCCATTCCACTTATTGTTCAGGTTGTGTCTCAGTGGAATGGGCCTGATGTAAGTAGGAAAGGGAGTAGGAATAATAAAAGAGCATTGGTAAAGGAATTGGAAGAGATTACTAACACTACCCCTGTTGAAAAATTAGAATTTAGGCCTTAAAAGCAAGGCTAGAAAAGGTGAAAAGAAGAAATTTCTTGAGAATAAATTAGAATAGGTTGGAAATAGGGTGAGGTTGTGGATTTTGATGTGTTCAAAAGGTCTGCAAGGATAGGGGAGGTCAAAATTATGTTATAGCATGATTCCCTAGTTGGGAAAAGAGAGGTTTGAGGGAGTAAAAGTGGGTAAAGTTAGGGGGTAGCATAATTTGGTGGTCAATTAAGTTTGTATAGGTAGAATGAAGAGTTTTGGAAGAGTTTTTGAGGTTGTATAATGTCTAGATATGGGGTTTTCAATAAACCCTAGTGAAATTTGAGAAAAGTGAGGGTTTAGAGGATAGTGGGGTTAGAGGGCCAATCACACCCTAAAAATTGTGGATTTTGTGGATTTGCAGATTGGTAAATGCTGCCCAATGGTGTTTTGCAATTGGAAGAGTGATTGAGAGGGTGTTTCTTTGTTAAATAGACCTATTTGGGGGTCTAGGACAATGTTGAAGCACAACGTTGAGGGTTTTGAGTCTCATGGGATTTTGAGGCATGTGAAAGTATGTGCTAAAGGGTGTCTACAAATAATGAGGATTGGAGAGATTGTTTAGAAAATTTGAAAGTTTTTCCAAGAAAGGTAGGTTTGCTAACCTACTAGAGAGACTAGGTGAAAAATTGAAAACAAGCCAAGATAGTGATTTGGGGGAAGAAAAGTGGTTGGAAGTTCTTTCTATGGTGAAAATGGATTGAAGGCTTCCCTGTCATTGCATCAATCATCCTCAAGTCTAGCAAGCACAAGAAATTTTTCAATTATCCTCCTTGCCCTTACAACAATATACAACCAATTGTAAATGCATACAATGGTGGAACTTCGAAAGATTTTATTTTTCCTCAAATAACAACTTTGGTTGTGAATCATTTTGTCATTTTCATTTGAAATGATTTGCTATGCTTGAAAATTGGAGTCTAAGAGAAGCAAGTGATGCTCTCATGTACATTTATTATTTGGTGTGATAAATAAAGTTTCCACCATTGAGTCCATTTCTTATTTGCATTATAAATTATAACTTGCTTTCTCCTAATTCCATTTCCTATACAAGAAATAATATTGCAAAAAATTGACATATAAATCTTTTGACGTGTTTATATGGTGATGGATCAAGAACATAACAATTCATTATGCACTATGAGGACTATGATGTGAAAATGTTTAAAGACTATTCAAGATAATTTTTTGTATGATAATGTGTCAAGAAGTTAACTACTTCATCTACTATGAATATTATGTTTTGCAAGTGTTGTGAAGATTATGTATCATTTTCTTAATTGAGTTGTTCCAATCAAAGGATTAAATATATTGGAATCTTTTTATGAATCATTTCATGGAATACCAATTGAAAACATGTTTTTTTCTTTTAGATAAAGTTCTTTAGCATCAATCAATTAATATTCAAGAAAAACCATGAAGGACAACAATGATCAATGCTAAGGCTAACCAATTAATAAGTATACACGTGAATAAGTCAAGCATGTACATGTGAATAAGGGAAGTACAAGTACTCAAAAACATGTAATCCTTGAAGTATACACATGAATACATAGTATACGTAAATTAATACATAGTATATGCATGAATACAAGGTATAATCATAAAAACACGTAAGTCAAAAAGTACACATTGGAATACATGTAAGTCACAAAGTATACACGTAAGTTGTAAAGCATACACTTGAATACACGTAACTGATATCTATTGAACCATGGATTTGTAATGCAAATATAGACACCATCGATAATATAGATTTGTATTAACCAAATATCCATGTAGGCATACATCAATATATGTCAATATAAGTATAAAATATAGGTACAAAATAGCCATATAGGCTTACGAGAATGCCATATAGGCATACAATGTCAAATATATCCAATACAAAATATGTATAAAAATGTCATATAGGCATACAACAAAGGGCTCTGGAATCAAAAGTCATCGCTCTCTAAGCTCTCAAAATAAAATCTTTCCCTTTGCTTGTTGATCGGATGGTGATACGTATATCACTCATTTATGTTGTGATCGAGGAGTGCTCCTGTTGCTCCTCCTAGTGTTTAGTTTTTGGTGAAGTCTTATCTGTTACAATAAGAAGTAAAGACATTAATATATAGAAATTACATTAAAAATGATATATTTAACAAAATAATCACTTAATGTCATCTGATCATCACTCTCCACGAGGGAAATATTCGAATTCCCATGTTGAGGCATGTTGAAGCCTTGTATAAAGCATCCAAATAGAAATTAAACTACAAATCAATAATGGTTTGATTTTTCACTAACTAACATCTATAACAATGAATGTAAATTGAAATATAGTAATTTGCCTCATACCTCCCCTGTCAGAGCCATCAAGGATTCTATAGCAGATGAAACACCAATTTCCATTGCCATATGAACATTTAGAGGTGTCTCCGCTTGCAACATCTGAAAATAAAACAACAAATTATTCAATCACGAAAACTAAAATAGTGATCCACATCATGACTTAAAATGTATGAGGTAATGGAAAAAAATTTGAGTACTTATTAAAGTATATATTTTTGACTATCATGCTTACTATTTTCCCTATCCATATCTTGTTTGAAAGCACGTGTTTTTAGGCTTTTACCCATAGCAGCAAGCTAGTGAAACATTTGATAAAATGTTTTTGTAGACATGTACGATAACTGTGGTGTCATAGAGAAGGCAATGAACTATTTGAAAAAATGCCTCAAAGAAATGGGGTCTTGTGGTGATGGAATGCCATTACAAACAAATGCACGTCATGGAATTCCATCACAATAAGACCACATTTCTTTCAGGCATTTTTTCAAACAATTCATTGCCTTCTCTATGGTATTATTTCTTAATATTATTCTTTGATAGAAAATTTTCCAAGCATCCATAGTTTGTTGGAAAGCACCTATTTTAGGCATTTAGCCATAGCATCAATGAAGTGAGTAGTTTGATAAAATGCTTTGGTACACATGTATGGAAAATGTGGTATCATAGAAAAGGTGGTGAGTTGTTTAAAGAAATTCCTCGAAGAAATGTGGTCTCATGGTGATGGAATGGCATTCTATCACCATGAGACCACATTTCTTCAAGGCATTTTTTCAAACTACTAACTGCCTTGTCTATGCTATTGCTTACTATTATGCTTTGATAGATTTTTTCCAAGCATCCATAGTTTGTTGGAAAGCACCTTGTTTAAGCTTTTAGCCATAGTAGTGAGGAAATGAACTGTTTGATAAAATGCTTTGGTAGACATGTATGGAAAATGTGGTAGCATAGAAAAGGTGGTGAGCTGTTTGAAAAAGTTCCTCAAAGAAATTGGGTCTCATGGTGATGGACATCACCATGAGACCGCATTTCTTTGAGGCATTTTTTCAAACAACTCATTTCCTTGTCTATGCTATTGCTTACTATTATTCTTTCATATATTCCTACCAAGCATCCATAGCATAGACAAGGCAGTGAACTTTTTGAAAAGATGCCTCAGTAAAAATTGGTCTCATGGAATGCCATGACAAGCAAATGCAATTGGAAGATGCTCCTATTTATTACTTATGCTATGTGAAGTAATTGTATCACTTCTTATGTTGATTTTCTAAACAACTATATTGTAGTTTAAATTTTTTCATCTATCAACATTAAGTTATTAGTTATGGAATGTGAAGTAATGCTTTGAGTTTTAAAGACGTGCAATGCAACACAATCAACTATATGAATATAAACTACACAAATCTATTAAGTACAATTCATTAGTTAAACTCTTTATTCTATTACCTGCATGTTGGTTTGACTAAATCCATTGGCATTGGGAGGTGTTCCCATGAAACCTCCAATATTATCCTATTCAACATTGAAAATCACATTAAAATACCATTCATCAAACAATGCTATTTACATGTAATAAATTTATAATTGTTTACTAGTTACATACCTCAATGGTAGGTGTAGTGGAGAAATATGCAGGTGTAGGGCCATTGTATCCAATATCAACACTGTGAACCTACAATTTTATTAAAATCATAAAACTAAATTAATTAATCTTGCATTTCAAAATAAAAATTTAATAAATTAAATTCAATGAACATGCTAACTTTTACCTATGTATCAATGCCATACACCTCATGCAAAATGTTAGCTTCCCTCTCCATCTCCATAGTTGTAGACGGATCCTGCATAGCAGCCTCTTGAGTGTTAGTGGGGTCATATTAAAAATTCACCCTGTAATATTGACACAAATGGGTTCAAAGGCCACCACTCAAAGACTCCCCTAGATGGCACTGTAGAATAGGGTTGGCATGCTGGATGATACTCTAGGTCAAAGAGTTGATCACCTACAAAGTCTTTATGTCAGCACTCTCCTTTGTGATGAAATGGATAATGACGTGCTCATGAGGTAGCCTAGCGAGAGGCCATCTCCCTTGCCGCATAGGATCCGACTGTGCACCGGGTCTAGCTTGAGTTGACCCCCCACCTCTCCCGTGGAAGTCCCTCATATCAAAATAATTTAAGATTTTGTTTAAGATGAACTCATAGTATAGTTTCCTAAGGAAAGACTATGGGACTTCACAATTGTTGCACGGTGGGCAATCAAAAACCATGTACCACCTATCATAAAAAAAAGTTCCTAGTCTATTTGTGGTAACACCAATGAATAGGAAAAATCTTCGCATTGAGAGTAGGATTTTCATTTGTGCGTGGGTCAATGAATAATGAGCACAAATCACCTTTTGTAGTTTTAAAATCTTTTACATCTTTATATGATAATTTATCCACATAATAAGCCCTAGTTGCCTACCTCCTATCTTGCCATCTAGTTAACTATTTTCTAATTGAATCTGCATTTTTTAACATTTCTTTCAGTGAAGTTGCTAGGGCGATTCTTTCTGCGGTTGAACTGTTTGGATCGCTCAACCTCCTAATTAAATCCTCAATTTGTTTTTAATTGTTCTCAATTTCACTCATTAAATTTTGTTGAGTGCCAGGAGGGTGTGGAGGGATTGGTGGAGGAGGTTGTTGTTGTGGTTGATTAACTTGAGGATTTTGTTGTTGAGGATTCTGTTCCTCTTGTTGTTGTTGTGCTTGTTGAGGATTTTGAGGAGGGTTTGTAGGTTGATTAGCATCTCCTACAAATTCAAAAAATAAATATCAAATACAACCTAAAACTAAAAAATTCAAAACAAAACAAAAATCTTTACCTCTTAGACCTCCTCGTCGACGTGGCAGAATCCTGGTGATGAAACAAAAATAATTGATGAAGAATTTCACAAAATAGCTCCTCCTAGAATGCAAGCACAAAATATTGGGGTTTCAACCGCGAGCAACAAAAAAAACATAGTGAGAAGTGAAAATGAATTCATTTTTATTTATTTTTTTGCTTTTAATAGGTTATAACGCGAGCATGTTATAACGCGCTCACGTTATAACGTGCTCACGGTATGGGCTCATTGTGGCTGAGCCTTAGGCTCGACACACCAAGCCATAATGCAAGCACGTTATAACGCCCTCACGTTATGATTTTTCAAAAAAAAATTCAAAAAGTGGCCACAAATTGGCTACCCATCTTCATGCACCTGCCCTTATGTCACTAATCATCTAATTTAATTAAATAAATTGTTATTATTTATTTAATTATTTATCATTTACTTCTTCTATAATTAAATAATTATTTAATTATTTATTATCATTTAATCTTTGTAATTAGATAATTACTTCAGTTATTTAATTTATCTAAATTTTATCTCTTCTCTAAATAAAGGAAATTACTCATTTTATTTATTTAGTCACTTTGAACGTTCCTCAATTAATTACTTATCTTATCATGCAAAAAAAATAAATTATCTTCTATCTCAATCTTATTTTGTGCATTCCTCTAATAATTAATTAATTATATCATGCATTATTCCCTCAAATCTTAACTTACACACTCTCTTAATCAATTGATATTGATTCACCACTCATATGATCAATCAATTCTCTTAACTCCCACTCACTTAGAGTCTTTTGATCAATCAATTGACTTAACACTTCAATCAATATCTCATACAACTAGTTAGTTGGAATCCTACAACCAGTTGCAATTAGTTAACTGGGTAATCAATTCCTCACATTCATTCTCAACCTTTGAACTCAAATCAACACCTCTTAATCTAGATCATTCATCTGAATCAATCAAATCTATAAAA
Source organism: Sequoia sempervirens (assembly GCA_007258455.2). Lineage (NCBI taxonomy): Eukaryota > Viridiplantae > Streptophyta > Pinopsida > Cupressales > Cupressaceae > Sequoia > Sequoia sempervirens. Next base: position 1,904 of record VDFB02243813.1, on the reverse strand, counting down.
TAACTCCTCATCCTTCACATTCATCACCTAGAATTTTCATAGCTAAGTCATATCCATTTAAGTTTTGAGCATTCATCTCGAGCATCTAGGTCATATTTGCATCACATTCAATCAAGATTTTTCTAGCAATCATGGAGGCTTCAAGTGTTTGAGAAATCCAACACCATACAACACAAAGTTCTCCAACAATGGGATGCTAAGATTATTCTTGTCTTTGGATTCAATTGTGTTTTGATTTGATTTATCTAACCCTTGTTAAATGAATTAATGGCTTGATTAACAATTTGATCACATTAGTAAGTGGGTTCTATCTCATGTTTTTAGATCTTTATTTGAATTCATTATTGCTTACGTATTTCCACTTTTACCCAGTACATTAAATGGCACACCTGGTGGGACCCACATCCCTGATCTAACATTTTTATCAAGTTTTGAATGAGTTTCAAGTTTCTAGAGCACGATAATCTTTTATAGGGGTCATTTTTGTGCAATGGGTCATTGTTGTTTTAGAATATAGGAACAATCATTTCATTTTAGGGCCGCTATTATTAATCCGACCATCCTGTTTCTTTGTTTTTTCATTGTATGACAGAGCGTTTTAGTGTTTACAGAAACAAAGTCGTGTTTTCCTCCTTTCAGGATCATTTTTTTCAAGATGACCACAACTATCTCACACTAGGACCACTATCACAAAAAAAGGAGCCATGTCTATCTCATACAAAGACCGCTATTGTAGGTAATAGAGTCGTGTCTATTTGTTTTCCTGGTTACTATTTTGTCTTTCCAAATTTTGGATTTTGGTTTTCTAACCCCAACCCTAACCTAGTTGTTGTTTGTTGATTGTTTGAGATTGATCCAACCTAATTGTGCAAGTTTTGTAGGGTGAAGGCAAAGCATTATAAACTTCTCATCTATTGGTTTTGTAGGACAAACAGTCAAAGACAAATCAATTCAAAACTACAAAAAATTTCCTTGTAGCCCTTTATCCAAAAATAAATTTACTCAAGAATTATATTTTTATCTTGTTAGAATAGCAAACACTTAGTTTGGTGCTAAAAAAATGAATTGCTTTAAAGTTTCTTTCATGCTTGGAAAGTCGGATGTGTATCCTCTCCCCTTGCATCATTTGATGATCTTGGGTGATGAGAAACATCTTGGACTTCACATTTTTGAGTCATTGAAGGCATCTTGTATACATATCCTCTCCCCTTGCATCATTCAACAATCTTAGGTGACAAGAAATATCATGACAGTTAGCCTTTTTTTTTTAGTAGATGGGCCTTACTTGAGACTTATCCCACATCAGAGAACTCAAGGCAACCTCAAAGCATGTGTTTAGGCAGGCTATATAAAAGTGTGAAAGTGCAAGTAACATGTATCTAGGGACGTTATACCTTGCATGTCAATTTTGATGTGGGTGTATAGACCACAAATAGGTTGATTAGAGAATTTAGTGTCTCACATCTAAAGTATACCTCTAGTGTTCACTATCATTACAAACCATTCTATTTATAATCCTTACTAGTTTTGAACATCTCTTGAGAAGGTGCAATGGGACAATTGGTCATTACATAAAGATATTTGTCATGCACTGATTGCTTGTTGAGGAAAAAAAATCTTGAAAGGATATTTTTCCTTTCATTGTAAGAGGTGTATCATGTACATGTGCATACTCTAGTCATCCACTCAAGCTAGGTATTTTATCGTGCAGACTCGAATCAAGAGATGTACCCACTTGACTAAATAGGAATGTGATTATCAAACCTTGCTTATCAAGATTTATGAAAGAAATCTTGTGGAATATCCCCATTACCTTTTGAGTCATTTATTGCATACTCTTTTTGTTGTGTGTATCACTTTCTCTTTAAAACAAATCATCTTAAACATCAGACCTAAACTTTCAA
>VDFB02243808.1:0-44444 GCA_007258455.2 Sequoia sempervirens | reverse complement strand
TAGTTTGTGCTTCTCATATGTCAAATTACAATGTCAATTTTGGTAGCATAACATTTCCCTGATCAACCTTGTTCTTTCTCCAACTCTCTCTCTTTTTTTATCATTGTTACAATGTATCTCACATACAACAATTTCCTTCTTGATAGAATTCCTCATTCGTCTCCATCACCAAACCCATGCTAGAAAGATGCCAAATCGGTTCCCATCAATTATAGCAGACAGACCATCGCTTAGCAGTTTTCATATCAGGTTGTTGCTGGAACAACATCCATCCTTCCACCAATTTGTTCGAGTCTTGCCGATGATCGCTTTACCACTCAAGAGGTTCACACTGTATTGGGTCATCAGGGAGACACATTCCACAGTCTCTTCGATGACACCCAATCCCAATGATGTTCATTCATTTTCCTTGTTAGTCGTCAACCAATCAGCAATGATCACTAGCCAATTATCGCTTTCCAACTGAGCAGTAGCCAAGTCCCACACTATCGTTACACTTTTGTTATTCATCATTGTATCGGGGAGACTCCAAAAAGTCTCCCACCGATAGAATCAAGTCATGTCGACAATACTCCAAGTGGTCCCCACTGCCTCCAACTCGACACCACGTCACTGCACTCCACCTGTCAGCTCAGGCTCCACCATGATCATTGGTCCATCATCAGAACAGGGTGAAGAGTTCCACATAATTCCTTTAGTCATACTGATGGAAGCAAATCATATTTTCTATCGTTCAGACTCCCATTCAGATCCCGCTAATAGTAAGGTGCTACACCGACGAAAGAACTATCATCCCATTGGTGAGACAAAACATGTGGTCTCACTGATAGAGCCAACACCTACCGATAGAACACAACGGTGAAGAAGCATCGAACCATCATTGGAACAAGGTACAAGGTCCCACTGATGGAGCTCTGTCAAGCTGATGAACAAAGGAAATACAAACCCATGAGGGGATATTCAGCTAGTAAGTTTGAGGCACCATTTCCAACATGCTCCCACTTGATGAAGAACTCACTAGCTTATCCAAAACCAAGATTACTGAATGTCATAGGCCCCAAGGCCCATCGAACTAGCACACCACCTAAACTTTTTTGTGCTTATTGGTTTCGTTAATGCATCTGCAACATTTTCTAGAGATTCCACCTTCTCAAGACTGACCTTTCCATCCTCCACCATATCCCGTACAAAATGATATTGCACATGAATATGTTTCATCCTGGCATGGAAAGTTGGGTTTTTTGCCAAACAAATGGCACTCTGACTGTCAAAGCAAATGGTAATTTTCCATACATTGAACCCAATATCAAAACACAAATGTCTAATCCAAATAGCTTCTTTACAGGCGTGTGTTACTACCATATATTATGCCTTCATAGTAGATAAAGCGACTACAGCCTACCACTTGCTCATCCAACTAACTGCACCACCATTCAACGTGAAGATGTATCCACTGGTGGATCTTTTGATGTCAATGTCCCCTGCCCAATCAAAATCCACATAACCTTGAATGTTGATGGATCTTTGTGACCCAACCAAGTTACCATGATAGCACAAAGCATATTGAGAGGTACCTTTCAAATATCTAAAAACTCTTTTCACAGCATCCCAATGCGGTCTTCCTAGATTTTCCATAAATATGCTAAGTACTCCCACTACTTGGGCAATGTCTAGCCTAGTACAGACCATTACATACATTAAGCTACCAACTACACTTGCATAAGGCACTCTGGTCATCTCCTCCATCTCAGTAGGATATTTTGGACAATCTTCAATAGATAGTTTCGTTCCCTGCAACACTGGAACAACTAGCTACTTGCAATCAGTCATACAAAATCTCTCTAAGACAGTATTTATATACTTACTCTGGCTGAGCCAAAGCTTTCTAATAGTTCTATCCTATTTTATTTCCATCCCCAAAATATACCTTGCTGCACCAAGATCTTTCATTTTGATCTTTGCAGACAACTAATATTTTAGATCAAAAATCATAGTATTATTATTTCCTATGAACAACATGTCATCAACATATAGGTCAATAATAAGAACTTGATCATTTTCAATTTTGAAGTGCACACAATGATTAGATTTTGATCTTACAAATCCCAATGACAAAACAAAAGTGTCAAACTTTTGGTACCACATTCTAGGCGATTGTTTTAAACCATACAAAGATCTCTTTAACTTGCAAACCAAATTTTCTTTATATTTTTCCACAAAGTGCTTAAGCTAGGACATATAAATTTCTTCTTCAAGATCTCCATGAAGAAATGTTGTCTTCACATCCATTTGTTCAATCTCTAAGTCATACATTGCTGCAAGTGACAAAAGAAATCTAATAGATGTCAGCTTAGCTACAAGAGAAAATATTTCCCCATAATCAATTCCCTCTATGTGGGAATAGTCTTTCGCAACCAACCTAGCTTTATACTTTTCAACAATGCCATCTAGACCGATTTTCTTCTTAAATACCCATTTACAACCAACAAGTTTTCTACCTTTAGGCAAGGTCACCAAATCCCAGGTTGAATTATTTTTTAATGATGTCATTTCCTCATTCATGGCTTCCAACCAAGAATTTGAATCAGACATTTCTCTTACCTCTTTCATAGTCCTAGGCTCATCAGTACTTGTAATCAAAGCATAGGCACAATTTACATCCAACATGGAAAAACCATACCTTTCAGGTTCTTGCCTTTCACGTGTAGACCTCCTCAAAGGTTGAGGCTGAGATTGTGGTTCTTCTTCATCAGAACTCTCAGAGCTGCTAGAACTCTCCTTAGTTTTAGTTACACTCTGTAGTTCCTCTTTATTTGGAGTTCGAGGAATTTCAACTACCTTTCTTTGTTTTCTTCTTTCACCTTTGACTGCAGATTCACTGAAGAAGGTTTCAACTCACGAAATATTACACTTTTGTTGTATACAACCTTTTGAGTCTCTGAATTCCAAAACTTGTATCCTTTCACACCAATGTCGTAGCCAATGAAGATACATTTTATAGCTTTGTTCTCCAACTTAAATCTTTTCTCATTCAACACATGAACATATGCTTCGCAACCAAAGACTCTTAAATGTCTTAAAGAGGGCTTCTTACCAAACCAAGCTTCCATAGGAGTTTTTTCAACAAGTGTCAAAGAGGGAGATCGATTTGTTAAATAAGATGTTGTAGCCACATCCTCAGCCTAGAAATTTTGCTCTAGACCAACATTGCTCAACATACTTCTCGCCTTTTCCATCAGCGTCCTGTTCAACCTTTCAGCGACTCCATTTTGTTGTGGAGTGTAAGGTTTTGTTTTATGACTTTTTATTCCATGGTCTTTACAATACCTTTCAAATTTTTCAAAACAAAACTCACCGCCATTATCTATCCTCAGGCATTTAATTTTTCTACCAGTTTGATTTTCTACAAAGTTTTTAAACTCTTTAAATCGAATGAACACTTTTGATTTACTTTTTAAAAAATAAACAAATGCCCTTCTTGAATAATCATCAATAAAAGAAACATAATATCTTGATTTCGATAACAAAGGAACATTTATTGGACCAAAAACATCAGAGTGAATATAATCTAGAACACCAGAAGATTTATGAGGACTAGAATAAAACACAACACAATGTTGTTTTCCATATATACAATGTTCGCAAAAATTGAATTCAAGGTTACATTCATCAAGCTTCAACCAGGTTTTTGTTTGTCAAATATTTTAAGCCTTTCTCACCAATGTGGCTGAGCCTTTGATGCCAGAGCATGGTCTTTTCTACAGGAAGTTTGACCTCTAAAGAATTCACCCTCAGAGGAACTTCAGTCTCCTCTACTCGAACAGCCTTGCTTGAATTTTCAGAGACACAATTGCATTGTATTGCATGTGTGTCTAGCTTGTACAAAGTACCAATTTGAGCACCCCTAGCCAGCACCATCGAACCTCTTGTCATTTTGCAGCCACCATTCAAAAAATAAACTTGTACGCCAGCATCATTCAGCTTTCTTACAGACAATAAATTTTGATCCAGACCTGGTATATGCATTACACCATCAATCCCTTTAATCCTCCCATCCAGAAATTGAATTTTGACTCTTCCACAGACAATAATTTCCAAAGATGAGTCACTTTCCAGATACACCTTTCCACTAGCATACTTTTTGTATTTTTTAAACCAATCTCTATGAGATGTCATGTGAAAAGATGCACCTGATTCAATCAGCCATACATCATCCGATTCCTGAGTCACCAAGGTTACAATGAAGGCATCTGCATCACTCTGAGAAGAATCATTATCCAGAGAGTTATTTTTCTTCTTCTTCTTTTTCTCCTCTTTGCAATCCTTACGGACATGACCAGGCTGCCCATAATTCCAGCATTTCACCTTGGACTTCTTGCCAAGAGACTTTGATCTCCCTTTAGATTTTTATTTAGACTTATTTTCCTTCTTCTTGCCTTTCTCCTTTGATCTTCCTCGAATAGCAAGAGCTTCCTCTACCATCTCAGAAGATTTCCTTCACATCTCTTTTGGCAGAAATGACACAACCACATCTTCTATCTTGAAAGTGGTTGTTGTGCTCCCAATCGCCATCACTAAATGATCCCAAGAGTTGGGAAAATAACACAACAAGAGCATATAGTGATCCTCATCATCTATCTTTACACCTACAGATCTTAACTAAGCAATGAGCATATTGAACATATTTAGATGATCAACCACAGACACCCCTTCCTCCATCTTCAAAAAGTACAGTTTCTTCCTTATGAATAGCTTATTCACCAAGGACTTGCCCTGATAAATTTCTCCAAGCTTCTTCCACAAAGAAGATATAGACTTCTCTTCATGAATGTTTAGAAGAACAGAATCTTCTAAACAGAGTCTTATCAACCCTTTTGTTTTTATGTCTATGAGGTCCCAATCTTCTTGCTTCATGCCTAAAGGTTTCATTCCAGACAAAGCAATCCAAAGATCTCTATTGACCAACAGATCTTCTATTTTGTGTTTCCACAACTCAAAATTGCCACCATTGAGCTTCTCAATTTCAATCTTCCCTTATGTTCTTGCCATCTTAATCTACAAATGAAATTACCAGGTTACTCTACAAGAAACCCACTTCAGAATTGGCACAAAAAATCCGCCCAACCCACAAGGATAACACAACTGGCCAAGCCTTGATACCACTTGTAAGGAAAGTAGAGGTGCGGAAACACTTTCCTAATAACAATTCTAAGAAGAGAATACATATTTAAGGTTCAAATTTCAAATTACATTTCATTAAAGATGCACATTACCAAAAAATAAATAAACAAATTCACACAACACAGAATAGACACCAGTGTTTAACATGGGAAAACTCTTTTGGGAAAAAACCCATCACACCAAGAAAAAACACTTTGTATTACGTGAACAAAGTCCACATATAGAGTTACAGTTTGTGCTTCTTAGATGTCAAATTACAATGTCAATTTTGATAGCATAACATTTCCCTGATCAACCTTGTTCTTTCTCTAACTCTCTCTCTCTTTTTTATCATTGTTACAATGTATTTCACATACAACAATTTCCTTCCTGAGAGAATTCCTCATTCATCTCCATCACCAAACCCATGCTAGAAATATGCCAAATCAGTTCCCATCAGTTACAGCAGACAAACTGTCACTTAGCAGTTTCCATATTGGGTTGTCGCTAGAACAACATCCATCCTTTTGTCGATCTGTTTGAGTCCTACAAACAACCACTTTATCGCTCAAGAGGTTCACACTGTATCGGGTCATCGAGGAGACACATTCCACAGTCTCTTCAATGACACCTAGTCCAAATGATGCTCATTCATTCATCTTGTTAGTCATCAACTAGTCAACATGGTCACTAGCCAATTATCACTTTCCAACTGAGCAGTATTCAGGTCCCACACCATCATTACACTTTTTTTATTCATCACCGTATCGAGGAGACTCCAAAAATTCTCCCACCGATGGAAGCAAGTCATGCTGACAATACTCCAAATGGTCCCCACTACCTCCAGCTTGACACCACATCACCACTCTCCACCTATCAGTTCGGGCTCTACCATGATCATCAGTCCATTATCGAAACATGGTGAAGAGTTCCACCGAAGTCCCTTAGTCATACCAGTGGAAGCAAGTCATATCCTTCTATCGTTCAAACTCCCATTCAGATCTCGCCGATAGTAAGGTGCTACACCAACGAAAGAAATATTGTCCCATCAGTGAGATAGAACATGTGGTCTCACTGATAGAGCCAACACCCACCGATAGAACACAATGATGAAGAAGCATTAGACCATCATTGGAACAGGGTACAAGGTCCCATCGATGGAGCTTTGTCAGGTCGATGAACAAAGGAAATACAAACCCGTGAGGGGATATTTAGCCAGTAAGTTTGAGGCACCATTTCCAACAATAATATCTAATCTAATGAAGACCATTGTATACATAAAACTACCAGCAACACTAGCATGAGATACCTTAGACATTCTTTCAAATTAATCATTAGATTTAGAACATATATAAACTAATCTTAGTACCAACTAGAAACATAATACTTATAGGCTCGCAATCATGCATATTAAATCTTCACAAAATGGTATCCACATACTTACTCTAACCTAATGAAAGCTTTTTGTGTAGTTGATACCTATTGATCTCCATCCCAAGAATATATTTAGTAGCCCCCAAGAACTTCATATCAAATGTACCAAAAATTTAAGTCTTCAACTTCCTAATCATCACCTTGTTAACCATAAACAACATATCATCAACATACAAGACAATAATCAGTATCTAATCATCAATAATTTTAATATAAACGTAGTGATCTTCCTTGCTCCTATAAAACTCAATATCAATGCAAAGACAAAAAATTTGGTATAACATCTTAGATGATTTTTTTAGAAAATACAAAGAATTTTTTAACCTACAAAACAACTATTCATTTCCTTTCACAATAAAACCACCAAGTTGTTGCATATAAATATCCTCCTCAAGTTCCTCATGCAAGAAAGTAATTTTAACATTCATTTGCTCAATTTAAAAATCACAAGCTACAACAATAGATAAAAGGAATCTTATAGAGGTTATCCTTTTCACTTACATGACCCAAACAATGGTGCCACAACATATATGCATTTTCAATGCCAGTCACATTGGTAAAATTACAAAAAGTGGAGGCATTAAGCCTAAAAAAAGTCCCTATCCAAGATCCTTAAGTAACTACCAGATTACCTCTTACCAACCTACAACCAAGCTTCCCAAATGGCTCCTTGTAACTTCCACATCTTGTAACCAAATCCATTAAAATTTTCAATATCTAAAAGGGAGGTAGAAACCATGTTATACAATCTTTTCAAAAATCTACAAAACTACACAATGCAAAAGCTCCTAATACAGCCAAAAAACCTTCAACATTTAAAAGAAAGGAATCCCTTTCTTAACATAATAGTTAGATATAATACCAAATATTATAAATCAAGGTGAAGCTACTACAATAAAGTTTTACAAAATGTATGCAAATCTAAAAATATATTAATTATTCAATATTTCCCATAAGGGAATGTGCAGGATCATGATGGGAAAAAATGTGGCAATAAGAAAAAATGTGCTTTTACTTGGCCAAAATTGTGAAACATAAAGTTGATTCTTTGTATGGGTCAGGTAAAATTTGGTTTTGGTTTGGTAATACTTGTAACGAAGCTAAGGTAGCCGAACAACTTCCTACAGTAATATTAAGAGGAGGATAATGAAAAACTTTATAGATCTTTGCAACAGTTACAAAAACTTAAACATAAATATCATGCATACCACAACATAGTGATTTATGTGGGGAAGACCCTTTTGGGAGAAAAGAACCACACTCCAAAAGTTGCCCAATATATTATTCAGAAATCACAAAGATTAGAATATACTTGTAGAGCAAGCTTCTCACAGGAGTATCACCAACCAGAGATCTAGAGGCAACACGACCATTATCAAACTCTCAGAATACATCACAATATACAACCATAATACAATGCCCTCATAAAATAGGGTATCGATCGTCAAATTTGAGACCTAATGATGAACAGTCTAGATTTACAATAATAAAATATGGCTTTCTTGTGCCCTCCCCGCCCCCTACACTTATGTATCAACAGTACTTTATGTAATTGGAAGGTTGAGACACATTTTCCCAACAAATCTCCCACTTTTCAAACACCTTGCAAGAGCAACGAGAGGGTGTATAAACATCATCTCTTAACTGTTAGGGGTCGAAAGGCCCATAGACTCCAAACACCATCTAAACTTATATGTGCTCATAGGATTAGTCAAAGAATCAAAAACATTCATCAAAGTCTCTACCTTGACTAGCTTCACCCTGTCATCCTCAACCATATCTAAAACAAAATGATATTGTACATCAATGTGCTTGGTCCTAACATGAAACATCAAAATATTAGTTAGACATATCACACTTTGACTATAACAATAAATTGTCATTACACCTTGTTTTATTCCAATATTTGAACATGGTCTCTTAAGCCAAATGGCTTATTTACAAGCATGAGTAGCTACCATATACTCAGCTTGGATAAAGCAACTACAACCTATCACTTACTCATCCAACTAATTGCACCACCAACTAAAGTAGACACATAAGCATTGGTGGATCATTTGCTATCAACACTACTTACCCAGTTTGAGTCCACAAAACCATGAATATCAAGGAAAATTTCATCATCAATCATATTACTATGATAACATGAGGAATAATATGAGATATCGCACAAATATCTAAAGACTCTTTTAATTGCATCCCAATGAACTCTACCAAGATTAGACATATATCTTAAAAGAATTCACATTGCTTGGGCAATGTCTGGTCTTGTACAAACCATAGCATACATCAAACTTCCAATTGCACTCTGGTAAGACACTCTTCTCATGTCTTTTATCTATGATGGGGATGTTGGACAATCTGATATAAATAACTTTGTTCCAGCTGAATTAGGAACACAATGGTCTACAATCCTACATATCAAACCTTTGTAAAATTGAATTGACATACTTAATTTGTCCAAGCCATAGCTTTTTGCTCACTCTATCTCTTTTAATTTCCATCCCAAGAATGTGTCTAGCTACACCAAGGTCTTTCATTTCAAATTTAGTAGCAAGTTGAGATTTCATTTTTGAAATCATACCTTTCCCTTTACTAATAAATATCAACATATAATGGAAAAAAATTATCACCATTAATTTTATAATAAACACAATGATCTGATTTAGAACACTCAAATCCCACACTCAAGACATATGTATCAAATTTTTGGTACCACATCCTAGGACTCTATTTTACGCCATACAAAGATTTCTTCAATTTGCAAACCAAATTACTTTTACCTTTCACCACGTAGTACTCTGGCTATGTCATATAAATATCCTCTTCCAAGTCACCATGAAGGAAAGAAATTTTCACATCCATTTGTTCAACCTCTAAATCATAAGTAACAGCAATACAAAGAAAAAATCTAATAGATGTCATTTTCGCAACAAAAGAAAATATCTCACCATAATTGACACCCTCAACTTGAGAGTAACTTTTTGCAACCAACCTTGCTTTGTACTTCTTAATACCTCCATTTGAACCAATATTTTTTCTTGAACACCTATTTTCAATCAATAGGTTTTCGTCCTTCATGCAATGGTACAAGATCGCATGTATTATTCTTTTTCAAAGCTACCATTTCTTCATCCATAACAATCTTCAAAGATTCAACATCATTCATACCTAATTCCTCTTCTACTGATTTGGGTTCATCTATGTTAGTATTTGTTGATGCCAAAATTTGACGAGGTAACAGTGTCTTATAGGAAACTCAGTTTATGGGGGACCTTTTTACGCTAAACTGAGTGACCTCAAATTTTTAGAGAAGTCGGCTTATTCTATAATGGAGGGTTAGAAAGGGAAAAGGAAACATATATAATAAAACAAAATCTAACTTAAGGTGATGCACCAAGACTTAATGATAGGAACGATAAATCATAGATCTAAGGGCCTAAATAGTGTTGTAGTGTTCCATAACATCAAAAACTTAAGATTATAGCATAGACAATCCATTCATTGACATAAAATAATATTGCATACATTCCTACTACTAAGAAGAGTCATTAGACATGGTCTAGGTCAGCAAACTTGCATTCATAACATATATAGAAGTTATTAAATGAAATTTCTAGACAATAAAATGCACAGTTTACAGTTTGATCAAATAGCATGAAAAACAGAAAGGTCGAACAATTGGCACAATCTGAGAGTTTTTACAATAAAATAAAACAGCAATAAAGGCCTGGAATCTTTTACTAAAACCAGCATTTTCCTTCAAATTTTGGACGATTTTCTCATAACAGAGAAAAGTATATATAGCAGGAAAAATCCCCACCACTTCGGAGAGCAACAACAAAAAATATTTCGCAATCCCTTGGCAATTATGCAAGAATCAAAATATTCTCAAAATCGTTGAAACAGAATTGATCTAGAACCAAGTATCTGGTCAGTTCAGGCACAAGTGCATCCTCTACAAATGATGGCGGTGGTCCCGGAAAGGCCTAATCAGACAAGTGTCACAATCTTGTGTGAATGATTATGACACGTAATGGCCAATAGCATCATCAGGCTCGTCTGGTTTATTGCCCGAATATGAGATCTGATGGCTAGGCACGTGGCAGCCTTTCGCTGCCCGTATGAACCTCTCTCTTTCGCTGCTGAGGACTTGCATTAATGCTACGTGTTTCAAATGGGTGGAGAACTTCATCAATAATAGAGGGAATGATCACCAGTTGAGTGCAAAAGAGATGTGTGGCAGCATTTCGCTGCCTGCGGTTGTTACTTCATCTCCATGTTGAAATATTTGTGAATAGCAAACACGTAGCAAGAGTGCACCGCAGATAGCAACTGTAGGGCCTGCCAAAACCTTTTGGGAATAAGGGCTTGGTGGCACCCGAGTGGAGCCCGATGAGACAGCAAGAAAGCGTGATCAAAAGAATCTTGCAGCTGCAACACATGGAAGCATAGCAGAGCTTTCTGGGATGTGAAAAGAATGTTGAGACTCGGAATTGCGAGGAGTAGACATGTGGAGCTGGAGAGCAGAACCTAGATAAAAGTTCAAGTTGACTACTTGCGATGCACGGGCCGAAGCATAGAGGAAAATACACCCGAAGGGAGCTAGTTAATTATTTATTAACAATTTTTGGCGACTATTAGGGGCGATTCGACTAAGGAACAGAGAACCCAAAATTTCTCTAGTTTTCAAGTCAAAGTGTCATTTCGTTAGATAATGGAGTCAGAGATTGGAAAGAGCCGCCTGCAGAGGCGAATATTCATCCTCAGATAGCTTCACCATATTGCGCAAATTCTTCTGTGCTCCACTTAGATCAATAGTTTCTTTGTGAGGCAGCGCATTGGATAAACCGGCCTCTACTTCACAATGAAATAGTAGTTGTGCAAGCGGATGAATCACTCCCTCAATATCAGTTGTCGTGGGAGGATAACTGAAATACCTAAAAGCCCCTAGATCATTTTCCTTCTCTTCTATCTTTTCTACAATCTACTCGGTCATGGCAATACAACCATCTTCAAGGAACAGAGACAACAAACCCATCTCGTTTAACTCAGAGAAACTCCCCCGTATGTTGTCTAGTGTCTTGCTCAAAATAGTTGCGGTTGCTTTAGTGCGCTAGAAGGCGGAGTGGCAATGGATGAACTTATTTTTTGTTTGATCAGTAACATCCCAATCTTCAATATCCGCTCTGGCGAGGTTTTCATCAGAGACCGAGTATAGCCTGGTGAGTAGATCTTTTGCTTCCAGAACCTTCTCCAAGATGAACTGTGGGAACTGATCAATCGTATCATGAGCCTCCTGGCTCAGCTTCGATGCCTTGGCGATGAATCGAAGGGTAGGCTACAATGTTAGGCAAAAGGCTTCAATCTTTTTCCAGTGAGAGATGTACAACTTCCTAACCAACGGAATGATGTTTGGTTGTGTAGGGGAAGATATGAGAGAGCTTTTAAGAGAAGCATTCTCCACATCCTTTGAAATAATGGCCTCAGCCAATTCTACCTTCTTCTTTTTCTCAGGCGCTTTTTGTTCCGCAAAGCTGCTCATTTCTTTATTCCAATTCTCCTTGGCTCAGAAGTGATTTGCTAAGTGTATGTCCAGATAATACTATGTCTCTTGGAGTTCTTCTATTTGAGCTTTAAGGCCCTTAAATTCAGCCTCCTTTTCTTGTATTTTCTGCTCATATTGAGCCTATTGGTGCTCCAAAGCTTCATTTCTCTACGCCATTCCTTGACTATACTCAAGGCGAAGTCACTCCAGCTCTTCATTCTTCAGTCATAGATTTTGTTTCGTCTCCTGATTCTTAGATTGTAGCTCTTTTATCATGGCAAGGTCAGTAGCTTGAGTCTTTACAAGTTCACCCTGAAATATATTCCTCTCATCCTTTGCTTCCAGTGCCCTTTCTATCATACATGCAACATCCGCCTCTAGGGATTTCTTTTTTTTCTCCAGAAAACTAACCCTCTCCCTTACCGCTTTAAGTTGCTCGTCCTTCTTTTTTAGCTGGCAGCCAATTTTAAGGAAGTCAGAGGTGACTACCTATTGTGTTTCGTCCATGATTTCAACCTTATCCTTCTTGTCGAGACCTAACGCATATATCTCATAATCTTTTAGGTGCATTTCTGCCTGAGGCTTTGTTACTCTCGGGTACATGGTTGCAAACTTGAATTCTTGTTGAGCCTCATCATAAAAAGTCTATATTTTTGGCTTAACAGAAGCGCTATCATCTTTTTCCCTGCACTTTCGCATTCTACTTGTGCGTGCCTCCTTTTCGTAATCGATTTGTGCTATAAATTTAACTGACGACGAAATTTCTCTGCCTACAAAAGGAGCACCAGAAGGTAGAGCATAGGGATAGGTAATCCTCATAGGCGTAGGAATTTGTTTCTTCTGGAGAGTGACAGTTTGCGGGGAGAAGTGGGGCACGTTCCAAAGTTTGGTTTGAGGCCCAGCAGAAGGGCTAGTCACTTGTAATGACTGAATTGGTGAATCAACCGTAGGACTCATAGGCTGGGATGGTGGAGGAGTTGTCAATATGGTGTCATCCTATTGCGATGGAAGAGGATCTGTAGTAATAGCGGAAGAAGGGGCACTCGCAGGGGGTATGTTTTCAGAAAGCGAGGCAAGGAGAGTCTGAGCGGAAGTGGCGGGTGTAAGGGTCTGTAGACGAGTAAGGCCGAGTGGAGTGGTCTGCAAAAATTGGGCAAAACCTCCTGAATATGTTGGATTAAAACTGGAAGGCATAGGGCCAGTACTCATGGTAGGAATCATCGTTGAGGCAGGGGCAGATACCAAGGAATGAGAAGCAAGGGAAGTAGGAGCGAATTTTACTTGTTGAATGGTCAATGGTGACTCTAGAATCGTCAGTGACTCCTCCTCAACCTCAAGCTCCTGGTTAGTTGCAAGCACTTTTCTTTCAACGGGTTCCTACGAACCTTCTCTGATAATGCTCTATGTGCGCTGATGTTTTGCGGGTGGGGTCTCTCGAGCTTCGGTAGCTATTGTCGTTTAATGCAGTGATAACCTGGCTGGCTTAGTGGCCCAAGTGAGTGTATGTGAGTCCCTTGATATATTAAAGCGCACATTCGTGGCCACATAGGCGGGTTGTCTAGGGCCTTTCTCCCTCGGCACAGAGGAGGCAGATGTCACCGCTTCTTCTTCCTACACTTCAAACTTGTCCCTCAAGTTTTCGCTCTTGTTAATACTAGAGCTCAAGCTAGGGTGGCCCTCATTCCACCATCTTTCAAATTCTTTGTCATCCCTTAGATTGTAGTAAGGGGCATTCAATTGCCTTGTCTCTTGGTGATACTTCCAGAAAGCTTCTATTTTTTTAGCAATCCACTCCTCATCCTTCTTCAACTTATTGTACATGGCACGTTCCATGTGGACATTATCTTTGGCCACCGTCACAGCAAAGTAGAACTTGTGCCATGGCTCTCTAGTATCTTGTGTAGGAATACGTGTTAATTCAACAAAATTTTCATCTTTGTCTGCCCGCGGGTTACATCGCTTCTCCCAGTAAGGTTGGGGAACATGTGCAACTTTCATGTGTGGCTTCAAAAATTCATTGAAAGGGTTGTAATCCCACTTATCATTTACCAGAACCAACCCTAAATAAGCTAGTTTATGCTCCAATAACTGGTCTAATTTTTTGTTTAACAGAGTCACCGACTTAAAAATCTTCAGACAAGAGAAGAATCCCTTTTTCTTGACACTTTTGTTGTTGCAGAAGGTAAAATCAATGATACACACTTGCCGATACATTTCTAGTGTGAGCACCCTATCTGTGACATAGGCTGGGAGAAGGAAAGGTTGACCAATGAAGCCTCGCATCTAGAGAATCATGAAATCTGTTCCTAAGAATCAGTCATAGGCAGGAATGAAACTTTGCATATATCTGGTCTGCTCCTTGTCGAGCCGGATTATGTCACCTTCTCCGATTAAATCACGCAAGACCATAGTTATGCAATAGTCCAAAAATGCATAATAATCATATGATATGGAAAGAAAAGGCATCCACACGAACACTGGCTTCCTCTTACCCCGTTCATCAAAATTTGATAATTCAAAATATCGGACAAAGAAATCAGGGTTTTGATGTAGAAACATGTGAACCAAGAAAGAAAGAAATCTAAAATTTCCCTCCGCTGTGTAATTCTTTATTTGTCATATCATTTCATCTACCATGAACTTAGCAAAATCATACCAAAAGGTATAATGTTGCTTGCGGAATTGGAATGTCGGTCCCAGTTGAAAAGTTTCCACCATCTCATCGAAGTCTCGGCTGCACACAAAAGCCAGCATGGACATGGCATCCTACAAATCCTCATGTAACGCACTGTGCAGCAACGGAATACTTGGCAATTTAGTAGTTGGGATGCCTTTCTTACCAGTCTCCTCCAACAAGAACTCTGAGTTCTTTTTCATCGCCCTCCATGTTTTCTCTCCTTTTTAAGGGTAAAAGGACTCAATGTTCTCTCTTCTTTTACTTGGGTCTGGGATGCATAGCATATGTCAGATGGCCTGTGGCATGATGTGAACCCTTAAGTTTCGGCCCTCGATGTAGTGGGTGTTAGGGTTATAACATTGAATGGCAGCGTCAACTATCTCCGAGCAGTTATGCACCAATGGGACCATGTATTGTGGAAGACCACTATACCAAATTTTCATTGTTGTAGACTTGTCTGCCTTTGGTGCTGTCAACCTTGCACAGGCTACTTCTCTTAAGGACTTAGGGTTTTTTGTGAGCCATGGATCATAGATATTATCCCATTTCTCTTCAACCCTTTTCTTATTTCTGCAATCCTTGGGCCTTTTCAGCTCTTATGTATATGCCCTCTTTAGCTTGCTTGGTATACTAGGTGTAGCATATGCCAAATCCTCATAGACATACACGTCTTCTGATGACCATATGGTTGTAAACAGCTCTTGGCCAATTTCCTCTTGTATTGGCTGAGATGAACTCTTCGACATTTCTCTTTTGATGAAGACCTTTGCGAGTTTTGGACTCTGCAAATTTTCTCGGCTCTGGATACGAAAAAGAAGAACAACTCTGCACCTTTAGCGTTGGCGTTTGCAAAAATACTTTGAATTATTAAGCCTTTTCATGCAATATTTGCCTATCTTTCCTCAAGGTGGTAGACAAAAGCATGCTTTTTGCATTTAATTCGGCATGTACCATTAATTTTGCAATTCATGCAAAATGAACTACTTGCCATTTTGAGGCGGTAGGAGTTTATTATTGCGTTCGGTAACCGTGTGATATGTTGTGATTCCCTTGAAACTTGAGCTGACAATTTGCTTTCTAACCTTACATTAGTATGTGTTGGTAATTAATATCCTGACTGGAATGATTACGCCAAAGCAAACGATCACTGCCTGAAAAGATATGGATATTGCCTTGGGCTCTGGGAAACACCTATGAGATGGCACAATAGCCTACGGTCGTGCAGCTTACTATCGATGAGCGCCACCTTTTTAAAGCTAATTAATTAGCTCTTATTAATCTAGCACGCATTGAATTGTACCTTCGTAGATGTAACTAGCCTGGAAATGTGAGCAAATGCAAGCATGCCTTTCAAGTTGGCATCTAGCTATCATCACGTTTTCTCGAAACGGATTAGCATGCGTCTTGTCATTTTTTCTATAAATAGGCCGGTAAGTAGTGAGGAAATCATACTTAGCATTTGAGCAGCGATAGATTGTTAGCAGAGTTTTAAGCAAGTTTTCTCATAGGCTAGGTGATAGGTAAATTTAAGTATTGGCTAAAAATCATAGGCATAGTGTCATAATCATGGATACTCTTGTTCGTCTAACCTCTTATAAGTCATAGACAGCGTTTCTAGGGGAGGTTTCTACTAGGCGGCTAAAAAGAATGACCAAGAATAAGCATTCCTTGGTCTTGATAGCCATAAAATGGGTTTTGGGTAAGGACTGCATAGAATACGAGGACAAGTATCATGTGAATAATGATATATGCTCCCACTTCGTGGCGTCTATGTTAGACATTGGCATTCTCAAGCCCCTCATCCTGAAGATGGTCAAGGAAATACTTCCCAGAAAGTACCTTAATGGCCTTGGTGAAGTTGTTGCTCATGCTACATATGGGGTAGGTCTGTCATAAGCTAGTGACCTCCATCGCTATATCAAGGAAGAATCAGTAGTTGTATGGTTGTCATTTCTCAGTGGATTCCACCTTCAGACACGTGATGAGCATCGGCAAAGGGTTACCTAGGCCTTGCATTTCCTGTTCTGCAGTTACAACGTGATACCGTTCTATGACGTAGATTGGTATACTGAATTCAGGAACCTGGTGTTTCCCTAGCCAATGGCGGTTGTGCCGAACGATGTTGCTTCTACTACCGAAGAACATGTTGTTGAGGAAGAGGTAGACGCTGCCATTGATGCATCAATTGATGCCTCTCGTGCCCTTGGATGAAAAACCCTCTCTGTTCCTACAAAAAAATGCCTCCCCATTTTTTTTATTTCATATTGTTGCATAGACCACCTACCCTATAGTGTGTATATAAGCCCGAAAAAGGCTATCATTTTTCATATGTAAAAGAATAGCTCAAATACTTGTATACTTTTTTGGATTATGGCTTCCCCGGCCATTTTGCAATGAAAAACCAAAAAATATATATAAATAGATATATATCTTTAAAAAAAAATTACATGGCTCTTTCTTTCATTCTGCATTTCAGTTTTATGGGTTTTTTTATAGCATATGTGTTATTTATTTTGCACATGGGTGTGTTTTATGTAAATCAATCCCACTATTCCACCCCCCGTAATAATGGGTTACTTCCGCAGAATCACAAACCAATTTTGAAAAAGATCGACCAAAGAAAGGGAAATAAAATAAAAGCACTATTCACATATGTACAAAAATAGAACTCGGCACCTAATGGAACAGCTTAAGATGAATCCCATTAACTGGGATTTCTAAGGGTTCCTATTCCATATTTTCTAACTCGAAAGTGTTATGCTCCTTGCACTAAATGATTTTAAAGGGACCCTCCCATAGGCTATCAAGTTTACCATGCTGACCTGACTTAGTAGCCCTTTTATCATATTTCAGTACTAATTCTCTGCATTTTAGGCCTTGGTCAGAAACCTTCTTTTCAAACCATTGCTTGACCACTTGTTAATGGTTTGTCATGGCTATTAGGGAATTCTCCCTTTTTTCCTGTACTGCCAACAATTCGGCAAGCTGAACTTCCATGGTGCCATTTTGTTCTATCTCAAGGGATTTCAACAATTGGAGTGCTGGAATCTCCATAGATATAGGTAACAGTGCCTCTTTCCCGTATACCAACTCATAAGGCAAAGTCTTAAGGACTTGCTTAGGAGTTATGCGGTTTTCCCAGAGCGCTGCTCGGATGTTTTTATGCCATTCCCTCTGGTGTTCTGAACCAATTCTTTTAAGAAGCTGGACTAGGCTCTTATTTGTTGACTCCGCTAGGCCATTTCTCTGTGGGTAATAATTTGATGACATCTTGAGGAATATTCCATTCGTTAATGCAAAGCGACATACCTTTGTGCCTAGGAAAGCTCTGGCATTATCAGAAATGATAGTCTTCGGAGGACCGAACCTTATCACCAGCTCCTTGAGGAAATCTACAATCTCTGTTTTTGTTGCGCTTTTAAGTGGAACGGCCTTCGCCCATCTTGTGAATTAATCTGTGGTAGTTAGAATCCACTTGTGTCTGGAACTAGAAGTTGGGTTAATCATCTCAATGAATTCCAAGCCCCATTATGCAAATGGTTCGTCTACCACTATGGGTTTGAGAGGCATTGCAGAATTCTTCCTTCTGTCAGTAAAGAACTAGCATTTTTTGCAAGATTTTAACAAAGAGTGGGAGTCATTAAAAAGTGTAGGCCAATAGTAACCATCGCACATGATTTTAATGGTTGTGGTCTTAGTAGAGAAGTGACTGCCCCGCAGCGTTGTTGTGGAACGCGTCAAGAATCATCTTTGCTTGCTCCAAAGTAATGCATCGTAGGAGAAGACCATTGAAATTTCTTTTGAAAATGACTCCCTCTACTAGCGTATATCCGAAATTCTGCAACCGATAGTATCTCCTTTTTTGGAATGAGAGACCTGGCAGATACACTCTTGTTCGCATAAACCTCATTCTATCTGTCAGCTAGCAACCCTCTGATTCTGATTCATTTATCAGGACAAGATCTAGTTGCTCCCTTATGGCAAGTATCTCCTCGTTCTATGCCATGTATTCACACAGTCCTCTTTCTATAATAGTTTTAGTAGGTTTGACCTCAATGTCATATTCAAGGATCTTAGTGATCCAATTAGCTCTTTTTTCTGTGATCTCCCCTTCCATGATATATTTGCGCACACTAGAATGTGTGACATACACAAACACCTTGTTGCAGGAAATTAGATGGTGGAACTTTTTAAGTCCCTTCACTATTGCAAAGGCCTGCCTTTCAACAAAATTATAATTTGCCTCATATTCCTTCGGGGTCTGGAGTAGAACGCCACTGGATGTTCTCCTTTTCCTTCATCATCCTTTTGGGTTAGGACAGTAGCAATACTGGACTTGCTACTAAATGCATACATTATAAAATCCTTAGATTGATTTGGATTAACCAGTACCAGAGCTGTAGAAATAGCTTCCTTGACCTTTTCAAAGGCTTCCCAAGCTTCGGTCATCCACTTGAATGCTCGATCCTTCTCAATCATCAGGGTGATCAGCTTAATTATTCCCACAAATTCAAAAATAAACTTGCTAACAAAATTTACTTTGCCCAGGAAAGACTGAACACCTTTCTTATTCACCGGAAGGGGAAATTCCTTGATAGCTTTCACCCATTCGAGGTCTATTGAAACCCCTTCCTTAGATACCACATGTCCTAACAGCTTACCTTGCGGTACTTCGAATACGCATTTTTTTGGATTTAGGGAAACTCTGAACTCCTAACACTTTTTAAAAACTAATTCTAAGTGATCAAAATGATCATCCTTAGATTTAGAAAACATAGTAAGATCATCTAGATAAATTAGAATAAACTTATTGATTAGTTCGTTGAATGCGATGTCCATCTCCCGCTGGAATGTTGCCCCTACATTGGATAAACCAAAAGGCATTTTAGCATATGCAAATGTTCCCCACTTTGTGTTGAACGTAGTCTTGTGTTGATCCTCTTCCTTAACTTGTAGCAGGAGAAACCATCCAGCAGAGAAAATATTTCAGATCCTGCAACCGTTTGTAATATTGACTCCATAGAAGGCAATGGATAGTGGTCCTTTAGAGATGCTTTGTTTAGGCCTCGGAAGTCCACACACAAATGGATATCTCCATTCTTCTTTTGAACCGGGACCAGATTAGATACCTAGGTACTATGCTTGATTGGGAAAATAATGTGCAACTCAATAAGCTTAGTTAGCTCTTGCGCCATTAACGCTTCAATTTTAGGGTTTACTAGCCTTTGTTTTTGTCAAACTGGTTTTGCACCTTCTGTTAGCTCAATCGTGTGTTGAATGATATCAGGATCATACCCCTCCAGATCATCATAAGACCAGGCCACTACTCCATATTTTTCACAAAAACTGATGAGTCTTTCTTTATCATGGTGCGGGACATTTTTCCCAACTCGAAGATTCCTGCCATCTAAGACCCGAAGGTCCATGTAATCAATTTTTTCTGCTATGAACTTTCGTTTATCATTCCGGGCATCATCATAATCAAAAAAAAATTGAGAGTAACCAACCCTTTCTGAAGCTTGTTAGATTTGAGCTACATAATTTGTCCTCATAAGCTTCGGCAATCTTTGGTTGAAGCTGATCAGTGAACTCCCCTGAGTGTTGGATAAACGAGGCGATGTGTTCATCACTTTCAAAAACTTTCCAACTCTGATCATTGTCAAGGATCGCCGATTGGACTAGTACTCTTATTACATGTTCATTATGTATAAGGTCAGAGGCAGGATCAAATTGAGCACCAATCACGGCCATGCGATCTGCATCACTATTTTGTCCTCGGGGAATAGTCTGGATATTGAAAAATTCAAAACCATCAACCAAGTCCCAGACTCGGTGCCGATAGGATCTCATGCAGACATTCCTTGTCATGGAAACTCTTCGGACTTGGTTGACTACTAGTTCAGAATCTCTGAACACCATTAATTGTTTAATTCCCATTCGTTCCGCAAGGCTTAAGCCTTGGACTAATCCTTCATATGCAGCCTCATTGTTTGAGTAGGCGAAATGAAAATGGAAAGACCTTAACAATTTTTCATTTTGTGGGGATATTAGATATATCCCTACTCTAGCACCCACTTTACTTCTTGTTTCATCAAAATACAATGTCCATAGCTCATTTTCTTGGCTACCTTCGAACTCTTTGGTGACCTTTGGAAGCACTTGGTCTTCATCATAAATTACATAGGTGCCCAATCCTGTAGCATGATAATTTTCGAAAGGATCATTTTCCATTTTTTCACTCAACAGAGCATCTTCTTTGTCATTCTGGTCTCCGCTCACCTTTTTTTCCTCTAGTAATTCAACGCAATACATTTCTTGCTTGGTGATAGAGGTATGCATGGCTTCAAAATTGATTAGGGATTCGTCTGCTACATGTTCAGAATGTAAAGCCTCTGATTCTATCTTCATTTTCATGCCATGCTTGGTTTTGAGTATTAGATGTGACCAATCCAAGGGCAAGTAACTGCCCACCTTTGAAATGAATTCTTGAGATAGAAAGAGACCAAACATAGGAGGAACATCTATGATCACAGTGTCTTGTGGCACCGTGATACTAGGGAAAGAAAATAGATTTAAAGGAAGTGCTTTGATGACACCTACAGTTTCAACTTTGTTCCCATCAAGCTGCATTACCCCCTTTTCATAGGTTCATAGCTGAATCCTAAAGCTTCAGCTATCTGCTTAGGCATAACCGTGGTACTAGCACCAGAATCAATCATAGCATTGTGCAATAACTTATTTCCTCTAATGAGAGTCAAGAAGAAGGGTTGGGGTTTTAACTTATCCCTAACCTCGGCAGGGGATTCCTTTGTATTGTTTGTAAAGACTTTAACCGGCGATATTTGATTGACAACCTTTGCACTAGAAAACTGCTCTATTAGCACTGTATTGACCTCTTCTTGAAGAGCCTTCTGTAATAGTGTCTTTTTCTTTGGGATAGCTAGAATGTCCCATAGAGATACATTAGCAGATGACTTCTTCAATTATTCGACCATATTAAAAGGTGACAAACTCAGAGGTTTTTTCTATTTGGCTCTTGGTGTAATAATTTCCTTTCATAGTTGGGATAGTGGCGGGGCTGTAGAAGTACCAGGAATCTGATCGAAAACACCTTTGAGTTGCAGGCTGGCTAGATGCGAAACAACTGACTCACCAGTAAACCTCCTCTTTAAGTATGTGTTATAATCAGATTGCACTTGCGGTGTCTTGGGTATGAACGTGTCATTAGCAAACATTGTTTCTTCTTCCTCCATCCAGGAGAAAAGGGCATGATCAGGAGCAATATCGGGTTCTTATTCTAAAGACATTCCTTGCATTTGTGCGGTAAGAATCAAACTCTCCATTTGTGGTGAGGCATATATATAACCCCTATGATCTATTATCGCGCCTTGGCTGCATTGCTCTACCACCTTTTGTTGCAAGTTTCCACGTGGAAAATTTTGGGGCATATGTGCATCGCTGCAAGGGAAGCACCACGGATTGATATCATCAATAAGGTTGTTCTACCCTGCGGTTAATTCTCTACTCAAGCTTGGCGACACACTCGTCAGCGGAGTAGGCACCGGCACCATTTGGTTTGCGGTTGGAGCTGGTGGATTAGTGCGAGGTGTGCCCTGGTACTGATTCTGCTAGTATGAGGACCGTCTGCCTTGATAGTTTTGATATACAGGCTTCAGAGGTGTTGATTGGTTCTGCTTAAGAGTGGTTATATCAATTTCCATGGTTTGCAACATCTCTTTGAGGTCACTCATTTCATTCTTGGAAGAACTTGATGTAGAGGCCACATTTTGTGGGGTTGCCTCATTTTGTGGGGTTGCCGCATATTTCTACATTGACTGGGTAGTTGTGGGCGCGCTAGTTGAAGCAACCTCTTGTACGGGGATCGATATTTCAGGAAATATCGGCATAATAGGTCGAGGAGGAAATTTTCTACAATCTATTAAATGATTCTCGGCTTTGACAGTGACATCGTAAGCATCTGGTAGAGTAGCTCCTCCCAAAGACTTGATCATCACGGAAATGTTGGAATTGATGGTCTTTAGATAAAATATGAACGCCAACTCAGGAGTCAAGCGTATAGTAACAAGAATCCTCTGCCAATTTGTGTGAAATAGAGCATTAAAGTCCGTTAGAGCCTCCTAGAGGGCTCGTTTTATGACAGATAGTTGATAATACAGTGAAGAATGATCTTCGTCATTTGGGAACCTCTCATAGAATGGATCTCCAAGCTCGTCCTAGGTGTGAATAGTACTAAGTGAAAGTGTCTGGTACCAATCCAGTGCCTTTCCTTTAAAAGACGCATCGAGAAGCCTCAGAGCTACATTATGTGTTGTAATCCTGTGTACCAGACATACGTCTGCCATGTCTTGCAAATGTTCTGCTAGTGTTCTTGAGCCATCTCTGATAAACTTGGGTATAGCTTTCATGGTTGAAACCGGGATAGCGCCCTAGATAGTGGGTGCTACTGGGGCTGCTAGGGGACTTCTGACATCCCATGCCACGTAATTTATGTTGGTGATCAGTAACATGGTGAGCGGAACGGGTGGCGAGAATGGAATTGTTACCAGCTGATTTGTGACTCGCATTGTTCCTAGTGGAGGTACTAGTAAACTGGGGTTGCCTGCGGTTTAGGATCTAGTTACAGGCTGATGGCTCATACACCCTTCTAAAATGCAATTTCATTTAAGCTCTGTCCCATCGGGCGTGCTAAAAAAAGAACAAACCGTTGATGCCAAAATTTGATGAGGTAACAGTGTCTTATGGGAAACTCAATTTATGGGGGACCTTTTGCACTAAACTGAGTGAGCTCCGAATTTTTAGAAAAGTCAACTTTTTATATAATGGGGGGTTGGAAAGGGAAAAGGAAACAGATATAATAAAATAAAAATCTAACCTGAGGTGATGCGCCAAGACTTAATGATAGGAATGATAAATCATAGATCTAAGGGCCTGAATGGTGTTGTAGTGTTTCAGAACATCAGAAACTTAAGATTATAGCATAGACAATCCATTCATTGACATAAAATAATATTGCATACATTCCTACTACCAAGAAGAGTCGTTAGACATGGTCTAGGTCAGCAAACTTGCATTCAACATATATAGAAGTTCTTGAATGAAATTTCCAGACAATAAAAAGCATAGTTTACAGTTTGATCAAATAGCATGAAAAATAGAAAGGTCGAACAATTGGCACAATCTGAGAGTTTTTGCAATAAAATAAAATAGCAATAAAGGCCTGGCATCTTTTACTAAAACTAGCGTTTTCCTTCAAATTTCAGACACTTTTCTCATAGCAAAGAAAAGTATATATAGCAGGAAAAATCCCCACCGCTTCGAAGAGCAGCAACAAAAAATATTTCGCAATCCCCTGGCAATGATGCAAGAATCAAAATATTCTCAAAACCGTTGCAACATAATCAATCTAGAACCAAGTATCTGGTCACTCCAGGCACAAGTGCATCCGCTGCAAATGATGTCGGTGGTCCCGGCAAGGCCTAATCAAACAAGTGTCACCATTCTGTGTGAAAGATTATGACACACAGTGGCCAATAGCATCATCAAAATCGTCTGGTTTATCATCTGAATATGAGATCCGATGGCTAGGCACGTGGCATCCTTCTACTGCCTGTATGAACCTCTCTCTTTCACTGCTGAGGACTTGCGTTAATGATACACGTGTCGAATGGGTGGAGCACTTCATCAATAATGGAGGGAACGATCACCATCTGAGTGCAAAAGAGATGTGTGGCAGCATTTCGTTGCCCGCTATTGTTACTTCATCTCCATGTTGAAAGATTTGTAAATAGAAGACACGTAGCAAGAGTGCACCGCAGATAGCAACTATGGGGCCTACCAAAACTTTTTGTGAATAAGGGCTTCATGGCAACCAAGCGAAGCCCGATGAGACAGCATGAAAGCATGATCAAAAGAATCTCGTAGTTGCAACACGTGGAAGCATAGCAGAGCTTTCTGGGATGCGAAAGGAATGTTGAGACTCAGAGTTGTGAGGAGTAGACATGTGGAGTGGGAGAGCATAACCTAGATAAAAGGTTGAGTTGACTACTTGCAATGCACAGGCCGAAGCATAGAGAAAAATACACCCGAAGGGAGCTAGTTAATTATTTATTAATAGTATTCAAAAAAAAAATACAACTCCAATCATTAGGTGAATACCTTTCAGGTGGTTGTCTATGCCTTGTAGACCTATGAATAAGCTGAGTTGGAGGTTCTTCCTCCTCTTCTAAAGATTTAGAGCTAGAAGAGATCTCCTCAACTTCTTGTCTATCCATGGGCCTCAATTCAACTTTCTCAAGTGTAGAAGGAAATTGAATCACATCTTCTTATTTACATTGTTTTGGCTATAATGTAATAGAAGAAGGCTTGGTTTCTCTAAAAATAACACTTCTACTATATATTACCTTTTGTGCAGCAGGATCCCAAAGCTTGTGTCCTTTCACACTATAATTTTATTTGATGAAGATACATTTCACATCCTTGTTCTCCAACTTTTTTTCTTTTCTTTTGATACATGTGCATATGCCTCCCAACCAAAAATTCTATGATGTCTTAATGAAGGCTTGTGACCCGACCATGCCTCTATAGGTGTCTTATCAAAAGAGTTGATGTAGGAGACCTATTAATCAGGTAACAAGTTGTGGCAACAGCTTCAATCCAAAGCCTTTGTTCTAGACCAGCACCACTCAACATACTCCTAGCCTTCTCCATCAGTGTCATGTTCATTCTTTCTGTAACTCCATTATGTTGTGGAGAATACAGAGTTGTCTTTTGTCTATGAATACCACAATCTTTATAGAATATATCAAAATCATTAGGGAAAAATTCACCACCATTATCAATCCTCAAATATTTTATCTTCTTTCCAGTTTGCAACTTAACCGTTGCTTTAAATTATTTAACCAACTGAAAAACTTCATATTTACTCTTTATAAAATATACCCATGTCCTACTACAATCATCAATAAATGAAACATAAATATGTGGATTTTCCAATTAAGGGAGCATATATAGGACCAAACACATCAGAATGAATAAGATCCAATACACCACAAGAATTATGAGAACTCGAGTAAAATTGAATGTGATTTATTTTCATAAATGCAATGCTCACAAAAATCAAATTCACTATTACAATTAGACAACCCTTCAACAAGTTTTTTATTTTTCAAGGTCCTTAGACCCTTTTCTCTAATGTGGCCAAGTCTTTGGTGCCATAACATAGTTTTATCTACATGCAACTTTGATTCAAAAGAAAGAGCACCCTTGTGTACCCAAAAGCCATGACCATTTGTTGAAGGTGAAACCCTCACTTCTTCCATAGACTTTTTTTTCACAGAAGTACTACTGCACTCAATAGTGCATGCATCAAATTTATACAATGTGCCATATCTGACACCTCTAGCAATCACCATAGCACCTCTAACCATCTTGCATCCTACATTGGAAAATACTACATGTACACCTACATCTATTAGTTTTTTCACATATAACAAATTTTGTGCTAAACTAGGGATATGCAACACACTATTAAACCTTTTTATTCTACCATCAAGAAACCTAATTCTAACTTTACCACTGTCAACAATATTTAAATAAGAATCATCACCAAGTATACCTTACTTCCATCAAATTCTTCATATTCAAAAAACCAATCTCTATTAAAGGTCATATGGAAAGATGCACCAGATTCAATTAACCATGCATCATTACCTACACAAGTCGTCAAAGTTGCAATGAATGCATCACCATCTTCTTTCTCAAACTTAGAATCATAATCAAATTTCTTCTTTTTATTCTTCTTTTCTTCTTTGCAGTCCTTACGAATATGTCCAGGCTTATCATAGTTCCAACAAATAACTTTGGACTTTCCAAGAGATTTGGATCACCCCTTGGACTTGGATTTATCATGCTTCTCATTCTTCTTGTCTTTTTCCTTAGGTCTTCCACAAACATTTAGGGCCTCCTTGGCACTGATGGATACCTTCCTCCTCATCTCTTTAGAAAGAAAAGAACCCACTACTTCTTCAATCTTCAAGATAGCAAAATCACTCTCAATAGCCATAACAAGAGAATCCCTTGAATCAGGCAAAGAACAAAGCAAGATATGACATTTCTTCTCCTTGTCCATTTTGACACCAACTAATGCCAATTGATCCACCAACATATTGAATGCTTCCAGATGGTCTATAATTTGTCCACCCTCTTTCATTCTCAAGGAATACAATTTCTATTGGATGTTGTGGTTGTGTTATTGATATGTGGTTATCATTGATGTCAACACTATTAGCATTATTGTATTGAAGGTTGTATATGTTGAGGATATTGAGAAAATTGTTAAAGGAAGAGTTGTAGGTTGCTAGTGGAATAGTGAAGATCATGAAGGTGTCTTGTTTTGTACGTTGAAGATCAATTGTTGTTGACTAAAGGGTTTATTATTGAGAGTATCTAGTTCATCTACCAAAAGTTTCAGAGATCCGTGTGAAGATTTGATTGTGCTATGAATAGTTGTGTTCTGACAGTATTTCTGTGGGTTCTGTCAGTGTTCCTGATTGAATTTTATGTGATTTTGGTAAAAAAATTTGTTGTGGATGTTTCTATGTTAGTTCTTGTTATTTTTGGATGCTTCTAGATCATTCTCTATCCTTGTACGTTTACATTGATTGGTGTGCTCGTGGTCAAGGATTTTTCTCAGTATGTTCAGGTTTTCATGTTCTTGGCCGACATGATGATTGTAACGTATTGCAGATCCTTAAAGATTTAAATTTGAATGTTTGGCACGCTCGAGGGTATTGTTTTAGATCACATCATAATATTAGCCGATGATGTTTGATTCACATTGCAAATTTATTTGTAAATTTGGGTTGACATTGTAAATATGTTTTATATTTTTGGTCGACAAGGTTGTTGATGTAATTTCATGTCGCGGATATATAAGAGTGATTGTTTGAGCGAAGTTAGTGTGTATGAAGTGAAGAAAATCCATAGAAGAGAAAGTGTGTGAATATTGATCTATTCATTTGATTGCAGAGCAGAGTGAGAAGAAGGTTTTTTGTGCTAAACTGGTACTATAATCAGGCTTGTGTAGAAGCTATTTTCTCAGTTCATACCCTACGGATCTAATCCATATTGTTGTGTATTGTTGGGCAGTGATCCCTCTTGTATTTGAGTAGTGAGCTCTAGGAAGTGTGCCTAAATGCATGTGCATTCCCATTATCTTTCATTATAATTTTAATAGGGTATAATATTGTGGACTAACATCCACCATGGTTTTTCCCCTAACAAGGTTTCCACATAAAAATCTTGGTGTTCTTTGTGCTTTTGATGTGTTGATTGTTCATGGTTTACCGCTCATTCATCAAATCTGAGATTAAGTTAAGTAAAGTTTGAAAAGTTTAAATATTCTATGACAACTAATTCACCCCCCCCTCTTAGTTGTATGTCCTTGTTTTTCCAACAATTGGTATCAGATCAGGTTCCTCTCAAGAAGTTTAAAAGCTTGAGGTGATCCGAGATGGCATCATACAAGAAGGACAATCCTAGATTCGATGGAATAAACTACTCATTGTGGAAAGCTAGGATGGAGTGTCATTTGAGGTGTATTGGTGAACCCTTCTGGAAGATTACAAAGAATCCATATGTTATTCCTCATAATGGTACTTCCACTGCTGATGAGATTAAAGAGGTTGAGAATAATGTCAGGGCTATGGAAGCTTTGTTGAGTGCTCTAAAAAATTCAGAAATGACAAATGTAATAGGTCTGAAGATAGCTCATGAGATGTGGATGAAGCTGGAAACTTTGTATGAAGGAGATGTACATGTGAAGATGGCTAAGCTGCAAAGTTTGAAAGGAAAGTATGAAAGTTTGAAGATGGGTGAAGATAAAAATATTTCTTCTTTTATGCAAAGATTAAATGAAATAGTGATGGTTATTAGATGTGTCGGTGGTACCCTAGATGAGGAAGAAATTGTGGCTAAAGTACTCAGATCATTGCCTCCCTCCTCCAAAGAAAAGGCTCATGCTATTGAAAAAACTAGATCATTGAAAAATGTGAGAAGGGATACACTGATTGGTAAACTTGTTCCCTTTGAGTTGAGTGAATTTGGTGAATTTGTTCCCAAGACTGAAACTGCATTTAAGGCTACTGTATCTGGAAGAAACAAGCAAAGATATGATCCAAGAGAGTGTTCCAAAAAGTCATTCAAGTATGAGGAAGAAATGAAACAGATTGAAGATGAAGAAAGAGAGGTAGAAGAGTTGGAAGCACTAGTTGTGAACAAAGAAGGTAGAGGAAAAGGTAAGTATAATGGAGTGTTGCCTATTAAATGCTTCTCTTGCAGTAAAATAGGTCATTTTGCATCAAGGTGTCCTAAAAGAGTTCCTAGATCTAAGCCTTACAAATCTAGATTTCAAAAGAAATGTTACTATGTTGAAGGAGTGACTAATGAAGAGTCTAATAAAGACAATGGAAATGAGGATGAATGGGTGTTCCTTGCTATCAAGGAAAATGGTCTGGTGGCTACTGAATCTGCTAAAGTTGAGAAATCTCTTGCAGCTCGAATTGAAGAAAAGATGAGTGGTTTATTGACAACGGATGCTCACATCATATGACTGGTGACAAAAGAAAATTTGTAAGTCTTGAAAAGTATGACGGTGGGGTCGTAAGATTTGGAGATAACAATGCTTGTGTGATTTGTGGCAGAGGATTTATTGGTCTTGGTGGTAAGCATAACACTGATGATGTTCTTTATGTTGAAGGCTTGAAGCACAACCTGTTGAGTGTTGGACAAATGGTGGACAAGGGTTATGATCTTCAGTTCAAAGGTGGAAGATGCAGGATACTTGGAAGTTCTAGAAATGTAATTGCTATTGGAAAAACAAGGACAGACAACTAAGAGGGGGGTGAATTAGTTGTCACAGAATATTAATACTTTTCAAACTTTACTTAACTTAATCTCAGATCTGATGGATGAACAATAAACCATAAACAATCAACACATCAGAAACACAAAGAACACCAAGAATTTTACGTGGAAACCCTGTTAGGGGAAAAACCATGGTGGATGTTAGTCCATAATATTATACCCTGTTAAAAGTATAAGAAAAATAATGGGAATGCACATGCATTTAGGCACATTGCCTAGATCTCACTACTCAAATACAAGAGGGCTCACTGCCCAACAATACACAGCAATACGGATTAGATCTGCAAGGTATGAACTAAGAAAATAGCTTCTACACAAGCCTGATTACAGTTCCAGTTAAGCACATAAAACCTTCTTCACACTTCACTCAAACTTCTCCTCACTTTGCTCTACAATCAAATGATTATATCAATATTCGCACATATGTACTTTCTCTAGCATACATTCACTCTTATGCACACTAACTTCGCTCAAACAATTGCTCTTATATATCTGCAACATGGAATTACATCAACAACTTAGTCGGCCAAAAATATAAAACATATTTATAATTTCAGTCAAAATTTACAAATAAATTTTCAATGTGGATCAAACACCATCGGCTAATATCATGATAAGACCCAAAACAATATCCTTGAGCGTGCCAAACATTCAAATTTAAATCTTCAAGGATCTACAACACGATACAGCCATCATGTCAGCCAAGAACATGAAAACCCAAACATACCGAGAAAAACCTTTGACCACGAACACACCGATCAACGTGGACATACAACAAGAATAGATAATGATCTAGAAGCATCCACAAACAACAAGAACTAACAGAGAAATATCCTTAGCAATAGAAATTATCATAATCACATAAACTTCAATCAAGAACAC
The DNA here is from genome assembly GCA_007258455.2 of Sequoia sempervirens. Taxonomy (NCBI): domain Eukaryota; kingdom Viridiplantae; phylum Streptophyta; class Pinopsida; order Cupressales; family Cupressaceae; genus Sequoia; species Sequoia sempervirens. The sequence goes on along the minus strand of VDFB02243808.1, from coordinate 13,800 downwards.
TGACAAAACCCACAGAAATACTGTCAAAACACAATTGCTCATAGCACAATCAAATCTTCACACAAACCTTTGAAACTTCCAGTAAATGAACTAGATACTCTCATCAATAAACCCTTTAGTCTACAAAAATTGATCTTCAACGTATAGAGTAAGACACCTTCATGGCCTTCACTATTCCACTAGCAACCTGCAACTCTTCCTTTAATAATTTTCTCAATATCCTCAACATATACAACCTTCAATACAATAATGCTAATAGTGTTGACATCAATGACAACCGCATATCAACAAAATAACCACAGCATCCAACAATCTCCCCCTTTGGCATTGATGGCAACACATGATGTGAAAAACACCATCAACCCAACTCTCAATCAGCACTTACTCCCCCTTAGATTCTGACTCTTCTTCCTTAACCTCTTCTACATGATCTTCTCCCCACAAGACTCTTCATTCTAGATAAGCAACATTTTTTCATATGACTCTTCTCCCCCTTTGACATCAATGGCAAAGATAAGCATTATCTTCCCACATACAAGCTCTGAACCACATATCTGCACATCTAACTACTCCCCCTGAGTAGTAGCCATGGAAACATCAATCTGGATCAAGAAATATTTATGAAGCACATGGATAGATGCAAAAAAATGCATCTTTAGTTCATATCATGAGGGGTAATCAGCCCTAGCATCCCTTTGAGATACTCAAAAGTATACTTCGGCAACAGCTTAGTGAAAATGTTTTCAATCTATTCTTTGGTAGGCACATACTCCAGTCTGAATTCTTTCTCACTCACTTTTTCCCTCAAGAAGTGAAACTTGATTGATATATGCTTGGCCTTAGAGTGTAGCACCAGATTCTTTGATATGTTAATTACACTTGAGTTGTCACAGTATATGGCAATAGGTTCATCATATACTACTCTGATATCTTTCAGCATCTGTTTCATCCACATCACTTGGGTACAGTTATTTGCAGCAGTAATATACTTTGCCTTAGCAGTAGATAGAGAAATGGAATTCTGCTTTTTGCTCAACCAAGACACCAGCTTCTTCCCTAGGAAGAAGGAACCACCACTAGTACTCTTCCTATCATCTACATCTCTTGCCCAATCTGCATCAGTATATGCATTCAAAGTAAGATCATCATCCTTAGGATACCAAAGCCTAAAGTCAACTATTCCTTTTAGATACCTGAAGATTCTCTTTACAGCAGTCACATGAGATTCTTTTGGATCAACCTAAAATCTAGCAACCATACATATAGCATTCATAATGTTTGGTCTAGTCTGAGTTAAGTAGAGCAATCCACCAATCATTGACATGTATCTTGTTTGATTTTCCTTAGGAGAATCATCATTCTATGTTAACTTACATCCGGTTACCATGGGTGTACCAACAAGCTTTGAGTCTTCCATGCCAAACTTCTTCAGTAGCTCTCTCACATATTTGGATTGAGATATGAAGATCCCCTTGTCTAACTGAGTAACTTGCAATCCCAGAAAGAACTTCATCTCTCCAATCATGCTCATTTCAAATTCACTCTTCATTTCATCAGCAAAGTTCATACATAGATTTTCATCTCCTCCAAAAATAATGTCATCAACAAAGACCTTGATAATTAACTCTTTGTCATGATCCAATTTGAAATACAAATTGTTTTTAGCAGTACCTTTATTGAATCCAAGCTTTAGTAAATATTTATCTAGTCTAGCATACTAGGCTCTGGGGGCTTGCTTGAGTCCATATAGAGATTTCTTCAATCTGAAAACCATGTCTTCCTTATCAGTCAGTTGAAATCCATCTAGATGTTCAATATATACTTCTTCTAGCTCACCATTCAGAAAAGCTGACTTTATATCCATTTGATAGACTTTATAATTCTTGTATGTAGCATAAGCAAGAAATAACCTTACAGCTTCAATTCTGGCAACAGGGGCAAAGGTTTCTTCAAAATCAATACCTTCCATTTATGAATACCCTTTACAAACTAGTCTTGCTTTATTCTGGACCACTTCACCTTGTTCATTTAGCTTATTCTGAAAGACCCATTTAGTACCAATCACATTTTTATCTTTAGGTATGGGAACAAGTATCCATGTATCATTCTTTTCAATCTGCATTAGTTCTTCCTTCATAGCTTCCATCTAGTGTTCATCATTGCAAGCTTCATTGACATCTTTAGGCTCAATCTTGGAAATTAGGCAATACTCTTCTGCAATCTTTCTTCTAGTTTGCACACCTTTATTCTTGTCTCCTATGATTTGATTTTCAGAATGATATAGCTTCACATACCTCAGAGTTTTAGGATTCTCTCAAACTTTTGGTTCTTCTGATCTTTCTTTTGCACTTGCACTTGTCTCTCCTTCCTGACTACCTTGATTTACCAAAACAAATGGAAGTTATTTTATCAGAACATATGGCACAATTTGATGTTGATTCTATGTCTGAGCATTCTTCCCTTTGTTTGTGTTATCTTCCTGGTCATCTAAATCATATCCACAGTATTTAGATGATTTAGCAGAGTCCTCATCAACTCTAATATTCGCACTCTCAACCATTTTTCTTAGTCTTCTGTTATAGCACCTGTAGGCCTTGCTTTTAGTAGAGTAACCTAGAAAGAGTGAGAGATACATAGAGAGAGAGATAGAGAGAGGGGAGATAGAGAGAAGTAGAGAGGGATGGAGGAAGGGAGAGGTAGAGATAGAGAGGTAGGGTGGGAGGGATGTAGGAAGAGATAGTATAAAGAGAGGAGGATGGAGATGGGGGATAAAGAGAAGAAAATATATATATATATATAGAGAGAGAGAGAGAGAGGTAAGGTGGGAGAGATAGAGGGAGAGGTAGGTAGAGAGAGGGAGGTGAGGGGATATATAGAGAATTATAGAGGAAAGGGGAGAGAGAGGTAAGGTGGAAGTTTAGAGTGAGAGATAGGTATAGAGAGAGGGTCATGGGAGATAGGGAGAAGTAGAGAGGTAAGGGGGGGGAGAGGTACATGGAGAGGGAGAAAGAGATAGGAGAGAGAGGGAGGGAGAGGTAGGTAATGAGAGAGATTTAGGAGGGATGGATAGAGGGAGAAGTAGGTAGAGAGAGAGGGTGCGTGGAGATAGAGTAGAGAGGGAGGTGAAAGAGAGGTAGAGAGGAGAGAGAGGGTGAATAGAGATATAGAGAAACATCTAAAGGGAGAGGGGAAATGAGGGAGGGATGGAGTGAGAAGTAGGTAGATAGAAATAGAGAGATGAGATAGAGAAAAGTAGAGAGGGAGGAAGGGAGAGGTAGAGATAGAGAGGTAGGATGGGAGGGATACAGGGAGAGGTAGGTAGACAAAGATGAAGATGCAAATGGGAGATAAAGAGAAGTGGAGACAGAGAGAGGTAATGTGGTCACCATCCATCTCTCTACCTACCTATCCCTATATCCCTCCAACCTTACCTCTATCTCTTTCTGTCTCTACTTCTCTTTCTCTCCCATCTACATCTTCCTCTCTATATACCTACCTCTCATTATATCCCTCCCACCCTACCTCTCTCTCTCTACATCCCCCTTCCTCCCTCCCTCTCTACTTCTCTCTATTTATCTCTACCTACCTCATTCTCCCTCTCTCTCCCTTTAGATGTCTCTATATCTATCTTTACCCTCTCTCTCCTCTCTACCTCACCTTCCCTCTCTACTTCTATCTATCTCCACTTACCCTCTCTCTGCCTACTTATCCATTTATCCCTGCCACCCTATTTCTCTCATTACCTACCTCTCCCTCCCTCTCTCCCCCTTCTCTCTCTCTCCTTATCTCTCTCTCTCTACCTCTCCCTCTCCCTCTCTTTACCTCTCTCTCTCCCCTCCCCTCTCTACTCTTTCTCTCCCCTCACCTCTCTCTACCTACCTCTCCTTCCATCCCTCCCACCTTACCTCTCTCCCTTTGTCCCTCTATACTTCTCTCTATATCCCCTCACCCTCCATATCTCTACATGTTGCTATGCAGAAAATACCTTTTCTGCACAGCAACACTACCTACCTCTCCCTCTATCCCTACCACCTTACCTCTCTCTATGTCTCTACATCTCTTTATCTCTCATCTCCATCTTCCTCTCTATCTACCTACTTCTCCCTATATCCATCCCACCCTACCTCTCCATCTCTACATTTCTATTCCTCCCTCCCTCTCTACTTCTCTCTATCTCTCTCTTTACCTAACCCTCACTCCATCCCTCCCTCATCCCCCTCTCTATCCCTTTAGATATATTTATATCTCTTATCTCTCTCTCCTCTCTACCTCTCTTACCTTCCCTCTCTACTTCCCTTTATCTTCCTCTCTCACATTCTCTCTACTCTATGTAAGAGTGATAGGGAGAGAGGGAGATAGAAGGGGGGAGGGACAGAAAGATTAATAGATATATAAATTTAGAGGGAAGAGAAAGGGAGAGAGTGGGATAGGGAGAGGGAGAGGGAGAGAGTTGGATAGGGAGAGGGAGAGAGAGAGAGAGAGAGGGGAGGGAGAAATAGATAAATATATAAAGAGGGAGAGGTGGAGAGGGAGAGATGAAAAATAAATCCAAAAGGTACACTTATATATTGAAAAAGTGGAAATATCAATGATGCATTAAATGTGAAAATGAAACCCTAATGTGGCTGCCAAGGATGGGTAGGGTTACAAATAAAACTGATTTCACAATAAGATAATAGAGAAAGATGTAACAATATAAAATCGATGAATAATTGGGCATGAAAAGAGTTTCAAATATAAAATTGAGATGTAAATATCATAAAAGTATAGATCTAAGAAACCCTAATATGAATAAGAAACCATAGAAGAAGACTAGGTTGTATAGGATTTATTGGGTTTACTAAAATACAAAGAGGGACAAAGAGAGAGGAAATCAAGGGAGAGGTAGAGAGATGGGTCTAGAGCTTGGGGGGGGGGAGAGAGAGAGAGAGAGAGAGAGAGAGAGGGAGGGAAAGGTAGGTATAGAGAGAGTGAGAGGCGAGAGGGAGAGATATAGAGAGATAGCTAGAGGGATAGAGAGAGTTGAGATTGAGTTAAGTAAAGAGGGAAGGATGAATGGAGGAAGAGGTAGAAATATAGGTCTAGAGAGAAAGAGAGATATCTAAAGAGGGTCAAAGAGAGAGGGAAGGAGGGAGAGAGAGGTATAGAGATAGGTCTAGAGCTCAAGGAGAGTGAGAGTGAGAAAGAGGGACAAAGAGAGAGGGAATGAGGGAGGGATGGAGAGGTAGATAGGTAAGTCTAGAACTCAATATATTGAGAGGGAGAGGTATAAAGAGGAAAAAAGAGAAATGGAGGGAGGAAGGGAGAGACGGGTGGAGAGATAGGTCTAGAGCTTAGGGGGGGAGAGAGTGAAATATAGAGAGGTAGAGATTCAAGGGATAGAGAGATATGATGATTTATGAAATTTTTTCATTCCTTACTACAAAAAATATAAATATTTCATTATTGATTACTTCTCTAATGTGTCAAGTATTTTGAGATGATTTTTAAAAAAAGTCATGAAAAAAGGGACTTTGTATGTGAAAGTAGTGAGCATTTGATGTTTTCAAAATGAAATATGAATTTCAAATGCATATAATTTTTTTTTGTGTATAATATAGAAACGCTACCTAGTCCATTACATATAGATCTCTAAATCACCTTTCCAATGCCTATAAAAAATAAAATTTCGATAACACAAAAGTTATGCCCATTTTACTAAAGAGGGTTTTTTGGTATTTTCAAAATAATTAATTTTTTTTGTCAAAATGGATATCCATTTTGTTTTTCAAAACTGATATCCATTTTGAAGACATAAAATAAAATTCCCATTTCTAAAATGATATTCAATTTTGTTTCAAAACATATGTCCATTTTGAAAACGTAAAAACAGGTACCCATTTCTAAAGAATGGATATCTTTTTTGTTTTTCAAAAGGGATATCCATTTTGAAGACATGAAAAAGGGTACTTGTTTCTAAAAAAATGGATATCCATTTTGTTTTTTAAAATGGATATTTGTTTTTAAGACATAAAAATGAGTACCCGTTTCAAAAAATGGATATCCTTTTTTTTTAAATGGATATCTATTTTTAAGACATAAAAATAAGTACCCATTTCTAAAAAATGAATATGTGCTTTATTTTTAAAAACAGATATCTAATTTGAAGACAAAAATGGATATCCGATTTGACCCACCCTGACAATCCTTGTCTCACATTCTAACACTAGAAAGAGGGAAAACCGTTAATTTAACCATTTTTTAGCTCAAATTTCATTTTGTGCTTGTTTTACAGGATACAATGGTGCCCAAATCACAAAAATCAGTGCCCTATGAAGAGCGTCACCATATAGCAACGCTATAGAAATTTGAAATACCAATGCCAATTAAATGCACTATTATTGATTTAAATCTAGTGACACCGATTTATATAGAGGTATTGAAAACATCAAACAGCGACGCCCCCAAATTTCAAAATGTGACGCTACCGTGTGCAACGACACCCATTTTCACCAGAGCGATGCCCAGATTTCAAATCATGACGTTATCATGAACGACGCCCATCTTTGGTAAGAAAAATCGTGATCAATTTTTAGCATGTGCTTTAATTTTTTTACTTTATTTCAATGCTAACATGTCACTGACTTCTCATTTTTTTCTTTTTAGACTAACTGGTTTTGCAGATTTGGAAAAAAAAAGGAAAAAATTTACTCCAACTTGTTGGGGTCATAACTTTCTACTCGTTGCTCTGAATTTGAATCTGTTTGCACTGTTGGAAAGCTCTCCAAGAGTACTAATTTAGTCCCTAAAAATATATTGCCTATGGCAATATATTTTTAGGGACTGACTCAAGTTTTGACCCCAAATTCCCCTCTAAAGGCCTCCGAAAACGTGATTTACTACACCATAGAAAAAATTGAAAAAAAAATTATTTTTTATTTTTTTTGTTTCAGTTATTGTAACAGTGTTTTGACACTTATGGGGCAATTATAACCCACCATATGATGCTTTGGTTTATGTTTTAGGACCACTAAATTTCCATTGGGTTTTAAAACTTACAATCTTAGGACCAACTAGCTTTCAATTGGGCTTAAAATTCATTTTCAAAGTTGGTTAAAATTGAACCCTCATCTCATTATTATTTTTTGGGTTTAAAATTGAACAAGGCAACTTAACATTTCATTTGGTGCTTAAAGCGAACTCATCGCTGCTTTGAGGTGTTAAAATTTATGAGTGTTTGTTGTGTTTTGATTTACAACGTTGTTATTGGATGCGTATGCAATTCTCTCGCGCCACTTGGTGGTCTTGAGAAACAAAAACATTCCTTAATGCTTAGCAAAATCACCTACATCTTTCATTTGGATTAAAAATGAACCCCCTTGCGAGTGTGAGAAAAAGGCATAGCATGTGTTCTCTCTTTGTTAACACGAATGAAGATGATCCAACTAAAAATGAACTTCCTTGCTATTATTTATCTTTAGAGGGCCTTCCCCCCACTTCAAAAGAAGGGAACGACCCAAGTGGTAATGAGCTAAATCCAAGCTCTTCCAAACCGTGATATAAATGTGTGGTTGAAATGAAAATTGTGATCAATGGGAAGTGGTACATGATAGCTCTCCCTAGTATCTTTATTCAATGCGTAGAGCCCCTGTTCTAAGGGTTGGGAGACATCTCGAGGGATTTTATCACTACACCCCCTAAACTAGAATCCTTTAATATGAACCCTTGTTTAGAAGCCAAAAATCCTTAATATTTGTTGGTGCAAGAACGGTCGTTCTTAAGCCACCCCACATTTGTACTATTCAATTATAGAAACAGAAAAAATCCTTTTGATCTCTGGATTTTAAGAATTGTGAGATTTGGTGGCCCCGAGAAGTATGTGTCATGGAAGGGAGCTAGTGTCACCAAATCTCTAATTGTTTGCATTGTTTAGTGTTTGGAGAAATCCAAGTGGGGACTCAACAAATACAGCCATTTTGAACCTAGGGTTGTAAAGTGATTGTGAGTTAGTTTAATACTTTGCTTGGTTCCAAAATTATATAAAAACAAACATCCACTATCTTCCTCAAAATTTCAAAGACGTTGGCCTAAATATGGTTACCTCTTGAAAAAATCCTTGATATTACTACTTGTCCTAAGAATTCTATCCTTAGAGATTTCTAAATATCTTGACTTATATCAAAATCCATATTTTCGAAAGACAACATAGGAAATTATGGCTTCAACCTCATTATTCTCACAAAATGGACATTGTGAAAGTTATGATGTTTTTGACATAAACATTTAGTTTGAAAACTTAAACAAGACAAATGTTTGTGGTAAAAGAAACTAACTTAAGCAAGATAAATTGACACAAATTAAACCCCACATGACCATTTGGCATCTAATCGCTCTGATTGCACAACCAAACATTACACTCGCTATCATACAAGGAAAACATTGCAAACATTGAGTCCAAAATCATTGATTTCTATTGTCAAAATCATTGGGTCCTATTTCCAAAATCATTTGAGTCCTATTTTACCAAAATCATTGAGTTCTTGGAGTATTATCACTTTAGAGGTATAACATATTTCTCACCACCTTGGTCTTGGAAAACAAAGGTTCATTCTAGGTCAGCATTGGGTCAAACATCTCATCCACCCCTTTCATCAAAATTTTTTCCTCCACTTCACCTATCTTTGCAAAACAATTGAATATCCCAACACTTTGTGACTTAAACATCTATCAAACCAAACCCTAACTTGGCTAATTTTTATGTGAAATGAATCCTTTTCCATGCACTTAGTTAAGTTAGTTATCATATTTGAACTAGTTTATCTTGAAGGTCATGAGTCTACCCTAAAGATTCTCAAGTTCATAAGCATCCTTTATCCAAACATCAAACATCAAACTCTTAAGTCAAAAGTGTTGTCCCAAAATGTTTACAAAGATCACTTCCACCATATCATTCACCTTTTCATCTCCCATTATCACCATTGCTCCAAAACGGCTTAGAGTGTCTCTTTTACCAAAATTTGAGTCAACTAGAGAGTTTAAACATTAAAAATTTCAACACACCTTTCCCATTGTTGACCCACAATCTATGGTTACAACAAGATCACAACACAAGAGAATAATGAAGAAAACCAAAGTCTCATCTATCATCAATGATCCCAATCCTCAAGAATTTGATCCAAGGAGTTATTCTACCCCCTCACAACCACCATCATCGCCATCAAGGCCATATGAGATAGAAGATGTCATGAACAATCCATTTGGACTTACTAGAGAAGAAATCATGGAACATCAAGCCTTAGAAAATGTGGCTCCAATTTCCCCATATTTTGTTGCACAATCATTGACACAAGGCTTGACTTCATCTATGATTCAACCAACTCCATCCCTTGTGCCAATTCAACCCTTAACATCTAGTCTTGCAACTCAGGTAGGAACCAACCTTGGTCTCACTTCTTCTCTAGGAACAAACACAACTTTGGGTATTCACAAAATGACCATTCAATTAACCACCAACCTTCCCCAAGACACAAGTTGGATACCAACCTTTGGAAAACCACCTACATTCCATGATGCCACAACAATCTCAAAATTTTGAGCGCAACCATCTTCATCCATCATCACAAATACCCCAAGTATGCCTAATGACACACAAGGTAATGTGAACCAAGTGCCTCAAGTAGAAAAACAAGGGCAAGTTAACACTCTCATGCAAAGTCAACCCTTAACAAGTGGTTCCAGAAACCCCATCAACACATCAAAACAAGTGGTTACCCAAGCTACTCAAGTCAATCCACCATCCACATCAAACCCATCTATTATCAACCCCAATCAAAACAACACCTTGGTTACGAATCCCATCAACCAAGGTAATACCTTGGTCACACCTCAAATACAAGGGAACCTTTTTAATTAATGGACTCAAGGTCCTAGTATGTCATTACCATCGCAATATCCAATGGCATCATCATCTTTCCCCACAATCCCTCTCACCATGCAAAATTAAATGGGACCTCAAGCTTACATTCCTCCATCTCAATCCACCATCTTGCAAGGAATGTTGAACCAAGCAAACCCCCAGCCTCTCATCAACAATCTACTACCCGATCAAAACATAAACACCCAAAACCCATCGTAGATGTCTCAACAATCAATCAATCCTACATTGCAAGCACATGCCTTAGCTTTATAGAACGCACAATAGGCTTATCAACCAGCCATCCAACAACAGCAACAACATCAAGCAGCCTTAGTAGCACAACAACAACATCAAGCAACCTTAGTAGCATAGCAACAACATCAAGCAGCCTTAGTAGCACAAAAAAAATAGCAAGAAGGCTTAGTAGCACAACAACAACATCAAGTAGGATTAGCAGCACAACAACAACAACAACAAGAAGCAACCTTAGCAGTGCAACAACAGTATGCCCAACAATAGCAACAAGGTTCCTATTATCCTCAATCGAACATCATCAATCCAAATGCATTGGGAACATATACATCGATACCCCAATCACCTTCACAAAATATTACACCACCATATACCCCAAACAATGCATCCTCATATCAAAATCCCATGTACAACTCATTCGTCATCCCACCATATGTTCCTCCACCAAACCCGCAAGATGATCTAGCATCACAATTTAAAGCACTCTCACAAGAAATGTAGGACCTTCGCATGGGCAAGGAAAAGAAACCCCATATACAAAACTTGTGTCTATATCCATTTGACCGAAACATAGCAATGGTACCATTCCCTCCTAGTTTTGAAATCCCCAAATTCGATAAATGCAAAGGGAGGGGAAATCATGTAGACCACATCAAAGAATTCAATGCCATGTGTATGGAGGTTGCCTACAATGATTCCTACTTAATGCACCTCTTTCCACGAAGTTTGAAAGGCCCAACCATGGACTGTTTTTCTCAATTGCCTCAAGGTATTAAAAATTTCCAAGAAATCATTGAAAAATTCATAGATTAATTCTCCTTCAATCTTGAAATGGACGTAAGTCTAGAAGAACTATACACTCTTAGACAAAAAAAAGAGGAATTTTTCACAAATTTCTTACAACGGTGGAGACAAAGAGCTAGTAAAAGCAAGTGGCCACTTCGCAACGAACAACAAGTGGGAATTATCATAGAAAATCTAGATCCAGATCTATCATTCCACTTGAAAATGCAATGCATCACATCTTATAACGAGCTTGTCCCTAGAGCCCTTAACATCAAGAGAGCCCTAATCTCACATGGAAATACACAAGTGTATAAAGACAACCACCCATCCACTAGTTTTAACAACAATCCCCGCTATTGGGCCAAGAAAAAATTTGTTACTAGTGATGGTGTTGTTGATGTAAAGGTGGTCTTAACTGCTCCTAGACAAGAAAACACCCAACACATGAACACACAACAACTATACGCACAACCACCAAACAATCAATGTTTCAAGCACTCAACATGGACAACAAAGAACAAACAATGCTCCTAAGCGACAATTCACTCCTTTAGGGGAACCTATGGAAGACATGTTGAAGAGGTCGATACAGTCTAACCTTATTACACTCCCATATTTCTCAAACTATCAAGAGCCACAAATCAAACCTCGTAGCTATAGAGAAGATCACTTTTGTGAATTTCACCAGTACAAAGGTCATAGCACACAAAAAAAATTTAGGCTCAAAAATCTAATAGAGGATCTTATTGAACAAAGATACATTGAAGTTGATCAAAAATCTAGGAATGAAAATCTAAAAATTTACATGAACCCTATGCCTAATCATGGAAAAAAAAAGATTCGACAAAGGCATCAACTTCAAACAATACCCAGGATACCACGTTGGGACATGTTTATGATGTTTATGAGGAATCAGACACATATCAAGATACTATTTTAAAACAAAGTCCAAACCCATCAACAGTGTTTAGCACTATTTTATACCGTAATGACATCAAGTGGATATCATATTGTGATATATCTCCCACATATGACTCAATGTTTGGGAATATTGAAGAAGTTCTAAATGAGCCAGAAATATCCCTTGTTGCACCCATACCCACAAACTATTGTGAAGAGTCTTTTACCGATGATATATCATCCACCCAAGGATCATGTCAAGAGGAGGCTCTTGAGGTTAATGAAAGTTATTTTGAATAGAGTCAAGATCAAGAACCCCTATCCCTAGAGTTTCACCAAGAGCTAATGTACATCTTCCAAACCATTTAAAACTCCAAAGATGTCCCGGATATCACTCCTGAGATGTTTCTTTCTGATGGACACATAAACGTTCTTCATCCAAAACATGAGTCTCCCATCTTGATATTCCTACACAAGAGCAAGCAATGGTTGAGACTCTTTATTCTTACAATGATTGTGTATCATCGACATCTTTTGATTCAGCATCAACATCTTTTGAAGTAGTATCAATAAAGAACGATGTCATAGAACCATAGCAAACAGTTCATATTCCTGAACAACAAGAACCCATAGCAATATCATGTGTTCATGCCAAGTCATATTTAGTGGCTATGGATTAAAGGATATATTATCAAGGCAAAGGATTAGGTATTTATAATACCTTCACAACATCGAGGGCAATCTTTTCTATAGCATACATCAACATATGGGGCACGAAGAATCCTTATGATGAAAATGTTGTCAATGCTACAACTAGTCATAACATGAGTTGGTATTCACCCATCATCTCATACACAAATTGGGACCAATGTAAGAAGAAGAATTCCTATCAAAACAATGCAAAGATCATTAAAGAAAATGAAGCAATAAAGAAAAAGGACAAAGCAAATACAAATGGATACCAAAGCAAAATAAAGAAAACCATCCCTCAAAAACTCTATTAGTCAAAGAAACTATGGGGAAAAATCAAAAAGGGAAGTGTATCCATCAAAAGAGTCCTCAAATACAAAATTAGGCTTCTCAAGCAACAAAAAAGGTATATCCAATGGTTGGTCCTAATTCCATGAAAACCTCCATCCCCATCCATCATCACTCATCCTCCCAAGTTTGGAGATTCAAAGGTTCCAAACTATCGACCAATCCATCTCATATTCCTTCATACATAACACTGTCCACTCCATTCATGATATCTAATTCTCACATTGACCGTGTGTTGGAAGCTACTCTTCATCATAAGGATTTTGAAGGCACTTTATCGTGATGTGCACGCATAGACAAGGTTAATTCTAGTATCCACAAGGCATATCAGAATTCGTCAAGGTTACATTCAACTGCTCATATCTTAGCAAAGTGGCTTCTTCAAGCAAGATATCATCGACATATTATGACAGTGGCCTCCACATCAGTACCACCAGGTGGTTCAACATGAGGCTAACATTTCTAGAAAATCAAAAAAAATCAAAAAAATCAAAAAATAAAGAAAATAGTAAGAATAAAAATCATCCTCTAAGGAAAACCACTATGGTGGCACTTTGGGCAAGTACTATGATGAAAACTTGGCAAACAGGCGTCATGAGTAGAATTGAGTGTCTATATGGTCCTTCTTAGATAGAAGCATCTCATCATTTTCATGATAAATCCAATGTTCCCTCCATCCATCCAATCCAAAATTTATCTAGATATTCCACTTTATCTTAATCTTGACAAAGATTTGGGGTATAATTCAACTCTACTCATGGCAAACTTTTGACAGGATCTTTACCACTTTATCTCGTGAAGTCCTATAGCCCATATCTTGCATGATAAAACTCGGTCAAACTCTTCACATATACATTACCTATCTTGGTTATCCATTGCATTATGAAGAATATTTAGGCAGTAAGGGCAGGTTATTGCACTCTTGTTTT